>JAXIVJ010002331.1:7500-112178 GCA_036785665.1 Chirona hameri
TCGGGCCGGGCCGCTCATATTCAGATTTGCCCCATATACCACGGAACATATATGATGGATGGCTGTGATGAGCATTGTGCAGATAAAAATCAGATGGAAAAAGTAGCCTTTGCTCATTTTATTGTAATTAAAAAGATGATGAATTAGTTAACCAACTCTAACTTCGAAAGTAGTCCACGGAAGGACCACGGAAGGACCACGGTTATACCACGGAAGGACGAGCGAGTGCGAAGCGTTCGCTCGTAATCAGACGTTTTCCCTAGAGACTTCTATGGGCTGGAATAGGAACAACTGAGCCATGCGGCACAGCATATGTATCAGGCGTTTTCCCTAGACCCATCTATGTGCTGGAATAGGAACAACTGAGCCGTGCGGCATGAATCAATGTGATAATCACTATTTTTTCTTTTTTTCTATGCCGCCACCCATGAACAGGTGACCAGGAGTGGACCACGGAAGGAGTGGACCCGCCCTCTATCCCAACGACGCACATCACCTTACGTTAAAGGAAATAGTTCACCTTCAACATTCATTTTAAACTGAGATAGCAATTTTGTAGCCCGTGTTGGGAAACCCCTATCTGCAAGTTTTCTTGACTTAAAAGACTTTTCAGCCGAATATATTTGATTTTTTGGCGAAGGAATGCGGTGCTGGCGAAAGAATGTTGTACTGGTTATCGCTCGGGCAGAGGCTATACCGTCAGCCAATTAGCGTGCAGCTGGTGCTAGCAAGCGAACCGCCGGCCGCCGGTTGGCACATCTCCAATGCGAGTCTATCCTTACGCGACTACTTTCAAATCTGATTGGCTGAACCACTTTTTACATTCGCGTGACGTCAGGACTCTGACTCAGAGAGTATGCATATAGTTTTGATAAACAATAAAAATGTACGGCCTTCTGTCCTGAATCGGCGCGATATAAGGCCATTTTTGACAATATAAAAATAAATTGTGTTAAAAAATATAATCAAATCGTGTTGGGTAAATGTTTTCCAAGGTGAACTATTTCCTTTAACACCAGAGAACAAAAGAGAAAATGTCGCGGCACTCCCAGCTAGGAAATGGAAGAAGAAATAAAAAGCAAATGAAGAGGGGAGGGCTAAGTGGTCAGTGGTAATGTGGTCAAAAATAAGAAGGCAGAAAGTAGTCGTTGCTGAAATCAACAAGTGACTGCCCCCCCCCCCCCCCCCCCCCCCAACTACGCCCCTGGGAATCGTACATTCTGACATTCGCACATACGTAACCGAGTTAGTAAGGATTGCAAGTGTGCGCCCCACTGTCTGCTGCCCCAATCTCGTTGCCATCAAGAAAGGTTTGCCAGACAGTGAGGCAGGATACGATTTCATTCATACAAAGGTTGGGAAGGAAGGTCCTGGTCTATAGGCAAGCAGAAGGTCTTTGCTGGAACCCGGTGAGCCCCCAGCTAAGCAAAGCTTGTTGCTGTTCGGTCTCACCCAGGTTCCAGCGTCGGTTAGTCGGGGTGGCTTTCGCGCATGATGTAATGAATTGATCTATAAGTTGAAATATGATCTAATTAATTAATATTTCAAGAAAGCAGAAAAGAAATAGAGGTACTATATTGCTCAACACCAATATCTATATCTCTATCCCCGATTTACTATGTTTTATTTCAGATTATGCACGTTTATGCATGCTTATGTTGTTTGTTTATATACTGTTACTTAGTTCTGCAAATTTGTATTATTGTTTATTTATAATGTTACATACGTTACAAACTTCATAACTTCATTCTTCTGCAACTTTGAAGATGACTTTACATACAGTTCACATTTAGCACTGCTATGGCTATTATTGTATTCAGGCTCATTTACATAAATGAGCAAACTACAAGGGATTTCTTTCTAGGCTTGTGAGGCAAGCAGGTAAAGGTTATATATTCATATTCACTGATCATGTGGTTTTTAATGATTTCTTTTATTTGTTTTTTAGTAGATGGTATTGAGTTTATATGGAGGAATCGGGGGGCAACAATTGAATTCTATAAACGTGGTCCTATCCATGCCATGGTACGTGTCCGGTATAATTCCCGGTGAATATTTCTTCAAAATGTCGTGCTACTCTTGAAGCTCTGTGATTGGTCTGAGTGAAACTAATCAATGTGTATTCCGTATTGTGTGATCAAGGTGCACTCGATGTGTAAGCACAATGACTAGGATGTGTGTAATGTGTACCAATCTCAACACTTCAGTATCAAAGTCGAAATGGAACAATACACATTAGAGGCGGCGTCAGGGACGTAGCCAGGATTTGGCCAAGTAGGGGGTCAATACGGCTCCAGCGTGCCTCCTATGTGTTCAGGGAACTCTAGGAACGCCATAAGGGTCGCCAGTATTTTGCCAAGTATGGGGCCAATACGGCTCAAGCGTGCCTCCTATGTGCTCAGGGAACTCTGGGAACACCATAAGGGTCTCATATAAGGTCATATAACGGCATACTATCTGTCTGATGAGACCCTGTTTATCCGCGTTTAGAGGGGAGGGTCTCTGCCTCTCTGTCCATCTGTTGCAGACTGGTCGCAGAAGTTTGACATTTGACATCGCCGCTCTTTGAGTGTCGTTGAGAGTGTTCACTCGGCGGCATAGTGTTATGTATAGTTGGGGAGGGGGGGGGGGGGGCGTAAAGTTCCAATCTCAGGGCCCTCTCAGACCTGACATTGACCTTCTTAGAGAAGCTTAGGTCTTAGGTCCATGTGCGTCGGAGGTGGGGTGTGTGTGTGTGTGTGTGACATGTCCCCAACATTTTCAGATTTTAACCCTTTAGGCAGACCAAGGGTCCCATCAAGCCTACCGAGGGCCCCTCAAGCCATGTTCCCCTTAGGCTGACCAAGGGCCCCTCAAGCCGACTGAGGACCTCTCAAGCCGACTGAGGACCTCTCAAGCCGACTGAGGACCTCTCAAGCCGACTGAGGTCCCTTCAGACCGACCGAGTTCCAGTGGCGGGTCCAAAATTCGGTTAAGGGGCCGCCACGTTACACGTAGGGAAGTGGCCCCTTCAAGCTTTGTTGCCCCCGTTAGGCTTTGATGGCCCCCTTGTGCTTTGGTGGGCCCTTTCCACTTTTAAGTCAAATGAAGGACAGCATGGACCCTTTTAGTTTAAAATGTACAATTTGTATGCCAAAATGGGTCTCTACAAACCAGAATTCACCCTCTTCAAGTCAGAATAGACCCTCTTAACCCTCGCCCGGGCCCGGGTAGGGCAAAATCACTACGTGTTTGGGTAGGGGGTACGACCCCCTTAGCGGTTCGTCCCTAATTGAGCTAGAGCTTCGATTCAAAGAGCGTCTTGCTTGTGACGAGAAGAAGCCGCTGATACCCGATTTTAAGGCCTTGGGTCATTAGGTGACCTCTGAGGTCATGTCAACGACCCAAAAGTCATTAAAATTGTAAATGCGTATAAATATAATTTTATCGAGCTAGAATCGTGAATGAGCATATCATAATGCTTAATGGGTGCCAAATTCGTAATCAGCGTCACAAAATGTCCTACAAACTGACAAATTCCAAAAACGTCATGTCAGATCATCTGAGGTCAGTGACCTCGGTTGACCTGTGGATACGCATGACCCCAGTAGAACATATAATTATGTAAAATGGATCCCAAATTTGAAATCAGCGTCACAAAATGTCCTAGAAACCACCAGCACAACAAAAAATATGAGGTCATCGGAGGTCAATGACCTCAGTTGACCTCTGAAAAGCTCAATCGAGGTCACAACCTCAGTGGAAACCACAACTGTCACCTGTAAACACCTGTGCATATGCTCCTGAACAACAAACACTCGGAAACTGCACAAGTTACAAGCATCGATACTGCGGGACGCCAGTTGCGACTGACATGACCTTGATAAACAGGTCATAAGTCACGGGTCGTGTGGGTTAGAAATGTACAATTTTCAGAGTATGTGAATTTTTTCTCTTCAAAAGTAGGGTACTGAAAGTTCCATCGCAATCGGTTAAAAACTACGCGAGTTATTCCAGAAAAACCGAGGGGGGGGGGGGGCATCCACCCCTCTACCCGGGCGAGGGTTAAGGGTTAAAGGAAATAGTTCACCTTCGGATTTTTTTCAGAACACGATTTTATTATATTTTTTAATACAGTTTCTTTTTTTTCTGTTTAAAAATGGTCCTACATCGCGCCAATTCAGGACAGAAGGTTGTAAATTATTGATTTTATGGTGTGCGTTATTGGTCTGCGCATGCTCCATGGCAGTGCTGGCACTTTCAGACGGTACGGTACATCATATATGCGCCGTATTCCTTCGCCACAAAGTCAAATATATTCGGCTGGAGTCTTTTCAGCCAAGAAAAGTTCCAGATAAGGATTTCTTAACACGGGCTACACAACTGCTATTTCAGTTCAAAACCCATGTTGAAGGTGAACTATTTCCTTTAAGGAGTAGGCCCTCTGGAGGTCAGGGTAGGCTCTCGGGAGGTGATAGTACTCTCTGGAGGTGAGAGTAGGCCCTCTGGAGGTCAGATTTGACCCACTGGAGTTGAGTGGGACCAAATTTACCAGCACTTTGTGCGGAACCGGAGTGAAATTGGTTGCGTCACTGCGATCGGCTATGGGGCCCCTTCCGGCTATAGGCCCCCTCGAGGGGTCGAGGGGGCATGGCCCCATGTCCCCCTCTGGATCTACCACTGCCGAGTTCCCCTTCAGGCCAAACAAGGACCCCTCATGGCGACCGAGCGCCTCCAGGCCGAACAAGAGCCCCTCAAGCCGACCGAAGGCCCCTCGGGCCGAACAAGGGCCCCATCAAGCCGACAGAGTTCCCCTCAGGCTGACCAAGGACCCCTCAAGACGACCGAAGGCCCCTAAGGCCGACCTCAGCTACCCTCCAGGTGTGCACAGCCCCCTAGGCCCCCCATTAGCTAAGCCCTTGAGGCATGACCAGTATCAAACTTGGCTACGATACCAGTCGTCATTTATCGTCTGCGTCCCTCACGCCGACCCAGCGGGGGAGCCAATCGACCTCGCCAGTAACCAAACTCAGACCCGGAACTCATGGACTGAACCAAACGCTCGGACGACTGCGCCACCCGAACCCCGTCAGATGCATGCGAGAAACGATGGCAATGCCTATAGGTATTCCGTCAGTGTACAGCTCCAGACCGTCACCGGTGCCAGCCGCCACGAATCGGAGCTCACCATCCAATCCCGACCAGTCCACGCTGCAGACGCCGCTAACACTTAAGACAACCGTGTATTATTATATGCATACTGATACTTATACCGCAATACAGTTGGGATAAAAAGAGACCTTTAAAATCGGACTGCGCGATCGGACGATATCGGGTCTGCTGGCGGAGAGAGCGCGCGCGAGCACCGACCGCCGCCTATCACTGCTGACAGAGGGCGTTGTGTGACTAGTGCCACCTACCGAGTGCCTCGCCAACTGGAGGTTGGCGCGCGGGCCGCAGTCGCTGAGTATTGCGGGGCGCCGCCGGTCCCCGCGGAGTCAGAGCTGAGAGAGAAGGAGAGAGAGAGGCACCACAGGTTTGTACCAGACTCGTCACACACGCACTCTTTCTCTCACACACACCAGACCATTCACGCGTCACGTCACAGCGGTGTTTGTCAGACAGCCGCTACCCAACACCAATGTCTGCATAGGACACCACGGTATCTACAGCGTGCCGCGGCCAACGCGACGCGCCACAAATGCCCTCGGCGCTGCGGAGCTGCGGCACACCGGTCACGTGTAACCGGTCACGTGTAAACAATACTTAGTCTAAAACCTTAACCTAGCCTTTTTAGTGGTTTTCTCATGTCGTTTCGCCGTTGCGGCGGGGCGGTGGCTGCTTGGCTGCCTGGCCGGCGGGCCGCCGACGGTCCCGGAGCGTCCTGCTCGCGGGCCCGCCAGGGCTGCGACCCGCCGCCGCGGCCACCGGTCCCCAACACACCCCTGATCACCGTCACACCGTCACACCGTTACATGGCGTCACATTTCGTCACACAGCCCTGCGGGCGACCCTAACAACCAAGCCGCGCGGGCGGCTCTGAGAGACTATAGCGTATCACAAAGGTCACACACACACACACACACACGCGCGCGCGCGCACACGCACACGCACACGCACACGCACACGCACACGCACACGCACACGCACACGCACACGCACACGCACACACACACACACACACACAGGCGCGGGCGGGTGGCCACAGGTAATGCGTCACGCGACGACGGCGGACGCCGACCCCGATTGGTTGGCTCGAGCCAGGCGCCATGCGCAGCGCGCAGTGCGTTGTAACTTTTAGTGCGTTTGGCATGCAGTTTGTGAATAGAGCGACGGACGGCCGCCCTCGCCACTGGCCGACGCGGCGCGTTGCCATGGAAACCAGCTCGGACGGCGCAGCGTCCTCAGACCTGAGTGCGCTTACGACTTGGCGCCGCACACACGTACGCTACACACTCACACACTCTACCACTGGGTATACTGGACACTACCCTGTCTGGCGTCTCCCGCCCGCCGAAGATTTGGGGCGTTTATACTTTTGTTTTGAGATTTGTAGCTTTCCTGGTTACTTCCAAAACCACCGCTCGACGTCACGCTTAAGTAAGGGTTTGTACTGAGCGGGAAGACCGCACGAGGCGATGCGACCAATCACAGGCTGCGGCGCGACGCGCCGGCCAATCACAGACACGCTCTCCCGACTCTGAGCCAATAGGAAGGCCTGCCGCGCGCGCGACGCAAGGCGACAGAGACTGGAGGGACACAGGCGAGAGGGGGCCACCATAGCTAACCACATTTGTCCGAGGCGCCCCGGCCCGGCCGGAGCCGCGACACAGCTTGGTCAGGTCCGGCCGGCCGGCCGGCCGGCACGGCGGCGATACCACTAACTCTCCCGAATCGGAGACGCTAACAATACAACGCACGCGCGAGCACACACACACACACACAGAAACCGACACGACACAATCAACACGTGACATAATTTTCGCGGCAGATAGGCTTTACACAGGGTATATGATGAGGCGTTACATACGCGACTCTATTCGACGCACAGCTGAAAAAAACACAACACTGCGTCGGGGTTGACCGAGCGTTAGGCAAAACTTGCAGTCATATCGGCGACACATACACACTCTGTGGTGCGTCCAGTGCACAGCTTCTGAAGAGCCGCCGCTGCTGCCGAGAATGCGGCATAGCCGGAAGCAGGGGCAGGGTACCATAGCCTCATGGTAATGGAGCAGGGCACAAGGCAGGGGGCGTGGCAGGGTTCAGCGGGGGAGGTTTGGGCAGGGTCCGAGGCAGGAGCTCGTAGCATGGGTTTAGCGGCAGGGGCCAGGAGGCAGGGCCCAGGGGTAGGAAGGGTACATAGGGCATAGTCCATTATGCAGGGTTCAGGGGCAGGGCCAATGGGGCGGGGTCCAGGGGACAGAACCCAGCAGCGCAGGGTTCAGGGTCCAGGGTCCAGGGTCCAGGGTCCAGGGTCCAGGGGGACAGCACCCAGTAGCGCAGGGGTCAGGGGCAGGGTCCAGGGTTCAGGGACAGGGGCAGGGTTCAGGGTCAGGGTTCATGGGCGGGGTTCAGGGTTCAGGGTTCAGGGACCAGGGTCTCAGGGTCTCAGGGGATGTCCGCCGGATCCTTCGGAGGTTCCCGAGACGCCGCGGCCGGCCGCCGCACCACACACACTGCCGCCCCCAACTCTCCTCCGCCGGCCGACGGACGGCGCACCACAGCGACAGGGTGCCGCAACACGCGCTCTGACCTGACGGTAACTATGACCCGAGCTGGATTCAGTCGGGCGAGGGAGACTCACGGACTGGCAAAGATTGCCCCAGATTCAAAGATTGTTTGGCAAGACATGAAGATCTGGCGACAAAAATGGCAATATAAGTATACAAAATTGGACTACCACGAGGAAAATACCGTAAACTCTGCTGGCGATGTCATTAAAAAAGAAGGCGCCCGGCAAAGCAGATTTCCGTTATCCAGATAGACTTCACCGAACAAAAATTCCTTAACTGAAGCAGCTACGCAAACGACAGAATATGACATCGGTACCAACGAAGCAAATGAACGGTGGTAGCAGTTTCGGGCGCGCAGAAAGCCGAAGGCGATACATTTTCCGATGTGATCACCTACCATTATCCCCCTCCCCCACCGCCACTGAATTTTGACGGCAGCTGACCAGAGCGCGGTCCGACCCCTACCTCCACCACTGGCGTCTGCCACCCATCCGTCGGCCTCATCACAACTTAACCTACGTAGGAAGATGGCCCGGAGAACCGTGCGAGGTGCGCTGCCCCGGCAGCAGAGGGCGGAGTGGAGCGGGGCTCCTCCCACCCAGCGGCGGGTCCGCCCTGCTCTCTGAGAGCCACACCCCGGGCGGCGGCCGCGCATCGGCGCGCGCCTATTGCACTGAGGCGCGCGATGATGCTCTCCTCTGAAAACGGCCGCTCGCGCCTGAGAAATCCGTTAAAGCGTTCTCTAGCTGTGCACAGCCCGGCGCGCGCACCGGCAGTTGCGGATTGGTCCGAGAGATGGCACTGGTGGCGCGCGCGCGAGATCGGGCGGCGCGCCCCTGAATTACCCCGCGTCGTTTGTACTCTGCGCGACACGGTCGCTGCACTCCCGCACATACTCCCCCACTCACTCTCTGCTCTGCTCATTCACACGTGACTCTGTCTTTGGTGGCAGCCGGCCAGCCGGGCCGGTGGAAGTCTCGCATATGTCACAGCCGGCCACGGGCAAGACGGGCGGAGCGGCCGCGGGAGCCGCTCCCTTACACACTAATATCACACTGCGGGGACGACCGCGGCGGCGGCGGCGGCGGCGGCGGCGGCGGCCTGCCGGGCTCTCACGGGACCTCGGCTCCGGCGTGCGGGACGGGTCGGGTCGGGTCGGGTCGGGTCGGGTCGGGTCGGGTCGGGTCGGGTCGGGGCGGGGCGGGGCGGGGCGGGGCGGGGCGGGGGGGGGGATCTGCCGGCGGAGCACTGGCTCGAGACACAAGCGGCGAGGCACCACGCGGCTCTCGCAAGGCCGCAGGAGCGCGCTGCCACACGCGAGAAGTTTGGCCGCCGGCCGGATTCGAACCGGCCGCGGCACTGTGAGCTCACTGACAGCGCATGGCTGATATGGCCAAACGAACCCCACTGACCAACATGAACACTGACACGGCGGCAGCGCCAGCACAATCAACGCCATTCTCCTGGCGCACGATACCCCCACAGCGTACGCGCGGAGGGCGGCGCCTCCACCCAGTGCCTGATTGGTCATGAGCGTACCCCACCGCCACTATAACTTATGGAGACACCGCGCCAGTGTTCGCACCACGCTGGACTTAACGCTACGATCGGAACACGGCCCTTACACACTAGTCATCGTCGCATCGCGCGGGGGGCGGGGGACAAGCGTCGCTCGCGGGTAGGGGTGCTCCCACCACTGCAGCAGTACAGCAGCAGCAGTTGTATAAGCAGCATCAGCATCACTAGCAGCTTAGCAGCGGCGGCGTTGAGGTTCGTTCACGAATGAGCGCGTCAACTTGACGGACTCCCTCTCGATCCTTTCATCCCGTGAGCATTCGCCAACAGCCGAGCCCATCACACAAACCGGCAACGCCGCTGTCAACCCCACGAGCGGCGCTCTGGGCTCGTCTCCGCCTCCCGCAGTGTGTGGGTGACGCGGCCCGTCCGGCCGTCTAGAGGAGGCCGTCGGGCAGGTAGGGTCCGCGGCCCGGCTCCTCCAGGCCGGTCGGAGCGGCCCACAGGGAACTGTTGCCGGCCGCCGGACCGCTGCTCCAGGCCATACTGGAGCCGCCGCTGCCGCCTGAAATACACAGCTGGGTGTCAGCGCAACACAGCACAGCACAGTACAGTACAGCACAGTACAGCACAGTCCAGCACAGCACAATGCAGCACAGTACAGCACATCACAGTATAGCACAGTATAGCACAGTATAGCACAATATAACACAGTATAGCACAGTATAGCACAGTATAGCACGGTACAGCACAGTCCATCACAGTACAGTGCAGTACATCACAGTATAGCACAGTGCAGCACATTACAGCACAGTACAGCACATTACACCACAGCACAGTACAGCACATTACACCACAGCACAGTATATCACAGTACAGTACAACACAACACATTACAGCACAGTACAGTACAGCACAGTACAAAGCACAGTACAGTACAGTACAGTACAGCACAGTACAAAGCACAGTACAGTACAGTACAGTACAGTACAGTACAGTACAGTACAGTACAGTACAGTACAGTACAGTACAGTACAGTACAGTACAGTACAGTACAGTACAGTACAGTACAGTACAGTACAGTACAGTACAGTACAGTACAGTACAGTACAGTACAGTACAGTACAGTACAGTACAGTACAGTACAGTACAGTACAGTACAGTACAGTACAGTACAGTACAGTACAGTACAGTACAGTACAGTACAGTACAGTACAGTACAGTACAGTACAGTACAGTACAGTACAGTACAGTACAGTACAGTACAGTACAGTACAGTACAGTACAGTACAGTACAGTACAGTACAGTACAGTACAGTACAGTACAGTACAGTACAGTACAGTACAGTACAGTACAGTACAGTACAGTACAGTACAGTACAGTACAGTACAGTACAGTACAGTACAGTACAGTACAGTACAGTACAGTACAGTACAGTACAGTACAGTACAATACAGTACAGTACAGTACAGTACAGTACAGTACAGTACAGTACAGTACAGTACAGTACAGTACAGTACAGTACAGTACAGTACAGTACAGTACAGTACAGTACAGTACAGTACAGTGCAGTACAGTACAGTACAGTACAGTACAGTACAGTACAGTACAGTACAGTACAGTACAGTACAGTACAGTACAGTACAGTACAGTACAGTACAGTACAGTACAGTACAGTACAGTACAGTACAGTACAGTACAGTACAGTACAGTACAGTACAGTACAGTACAGTACAGTACAGTACAGTACAGTACAGTACAGTACAGTACAGTACAGTACAGTACAGTACAGTACAGTACAGTACAGTACAGTACAGTACAGTACAGTACAGTACAGTACAGTACAGTACAGTACAGTACAGTACAGTACAGTACAGTACAGTACAGCACAGTACACAGCACAGTACACAGCACAGTACAGTACAATACAGCACAGCACAACACGGTGTCAGCACAGCACAGTACAGAACAGCACAGTACATCACAGTACAGCACATTACAGCACAGTACAGCACATCACAGTATATCACAGTACAGTACAGCACAACACATTACAGCACAGTACAGTACAGTACGGCACAGCACAGCACAGCACAGCACAGTACAGTACAGTACAACACAGTACACAGCACAGTACATCACAGTACACATCACAGTACAGTACAATACAGCACAGCACAACACGGTGTCAGCACAGCACGGCACAGCACGGCACAGCACGGCACAGCACGGCACAGCACGGCACAGCACGGCACAGCACGGCACAGCACGGCACAGCACGGCACAGCACGGCACAGCACGGCACAGCACGGCACAGCACGGCACAGCACGGCACAGCACGGCACAGCACGGCACAGCACGGCACAGCACGGCACAGCACGGCACAGCACGGCACAGCACGGCACAGCACGGCACAGCACGGCACAGCACGGCACAGCACGGCACAGCACGGCACAGCACGGCACAGCACGGCACAGCACGGCACAGCACGGCACAGCACGGCACAGCACGGCACAGCACGGCACAGCACGGCACAGCACGGCACAGCACGGCACAGCACGGCACAGCACGGCACAGCACGGCACATCACGGCACAGCACGGCACAGCACGGCACAGCACGGCACAGCACGGCACAGCACGGCACAGCACGGCACAGCACGGCACAGCACGGCACAGCACGGCACAGCACGGCACAGCACGGCACAGCACGGCACAGCACGGCACAGCACGGCACAGCACGGCACAGCACGGCACAGCACGGCACAGCACGGCACAGCACGGCACAGCACGGCACAGCACGGCACAGCACGGCACAGCACGGCACGGCACAGCACGGCACGGCACAGCACGGCACAGCACGGCACGGCACGGCACGGCACGGCACGGCACGGCACGGCACAGCACGGCACAGCACGGCACAGCACAGCACGGCACAGCACGGCACAGCACAGCACGGCACGGCACGGCACGGCACGGCACGGCACGGCACGGCACGGCACGGCACAGCACGGCACGGCACGGCACGGCACGGCACAGCACAGCACAGCACAGCACAGCACAGCACGGCACAGCACGGCACAGCACGGCACAGCACGGCACAGCACGGTACAGCACGGCACAGCACGGCACAGCACGGCACAGCACGGCACAGCACGGCACAGCACGGCACAGCACGGCACGGCACGGGAAGTTGTCGACAGGAGCGGAATGGCCAGGACGAATGGCTTGGAAATTGGACGTAACAAACACTCGACGCCCGGTGCCCACCGCGCCGGTCACCAACGAAACGTACGAAGTTCAAACCACGAGCCTCATACTCGTATGAGGCTCGCCTAAAACTGAAAAAGTACGCACCGAAACGGCGTCGTATTTTCCGTTCCTGTCCGGTGGCGGTGGGCACGATATTTTCAACTTTTGGAGACATGGCAAAGTCCCGAACTTGCCTGTCCGTTCTGGTCCAGTGTCCGTTGTACACCAGTGGCAGTGGGCACCGGGTTTCAGACTTTATATCAGACGAGTATCTGAAACTATCTATTCAAGTAGAAGACCGAAAAGTTTTGTACTTCATTTCGGAAAACCCAGGTCGACTACTACAACTCACCAGACACCAATAGCGTCCGTCATATCTCTCCAGGCTGATCTACTCACCAATAGAGTCGGTCATATCGCTCACGGCTGATTTACTCACCAATAGAGTCGGTCATATCGCTCCAGGCTGGTCTACTCACCAATAGCGTCCGTCATATCGCTCACGGCTGATCTACTCACCAATAGCGTCCGTCATATCGCTCCAGACTGATCTACTCACCAATAGAGTCGGTCATATCGCTCCAGGCTGATCTACTCACCAATAGCGTCCGTCATATCGCTCCAGACTGATCTACTCACCAATAGCGTCCGTCATATCGCTCACGGCTGATCTACTCACCAATAGCGTCCGTCATATCGCTCCAGACTGATCTACTCACCAATAGTCAGTCATATCGCTCCAGACTGATCTACTCACCAATAGAGCCGGTCATATCGCTCCAGGCTGATCTACTCACCAATAGCGTGCGTCATATCACTCCAGGCTGATCTACTCACCAATAGCGTCCGTCATATCGCTCCAGACTGATCTACTCACCAATAGTCAGTCATATCGCTCCAGGCTGGTCTACTCACCAATAGAGTCGGTCATATCGCTCCAGACTGATCTACTCACCAATAGAGTCGGTCATATCGCTCCAGGCTGCGGAGGCGGGCGGTTTGGGCGCCATCTGTGCGCCGCCAGCCGTCTGCTGGCTGGCGGCCGAGCTGGCCGGGTTATTCGCCTGCTGGCCACCCCCGGGCAGACCGAGCTGCTGCAGCACCTGGCTCGCCGTCTCGTCAGACACCGCCTCGGCCAGGATGGTCGTGTTGCTCAGCACGCAGTTGTTGAGCGCGCCCTGAGCCTGGAATCACATCAGAGGAGAGGATCAGAAGTCGGCTGCGTGACCTGCGCCTCGAATCACATCAGAAGAGAGGATCAGAAGTCGGCTGCGTGACCTGCGCCTCGAATCACATCAGAAGAGAGGATCAGAAGTCGGCTGCGTGACCTACGCCTCGAACGACGCGGTACGGGGCCAGAGAGAAAGGCAGGGTGGGTATGACCTGCGCCCGTCCGGCCTGTCATGGCGAGGAGCGTGATACAAATGAGACCGAGACCGATACGCTAAGGGAGAATCGGTCAAAATACGCAACACGGGCTACGTCTGCATTTAGCGGAGCGGTGATAATCCGTTTGTGATTGGGTTTTACGACAGCGCCAACGCCACGGTCGTATAACGCCGAGGACGCTCGCCCTGTTCAAGGCAGAACCGCGGCCAGACTGGACCTTATTCAGAGACCCGCGGGCAGCCGTCGTTGAGGGGTGGCACCGACACGGCAGGTGCCGCTCCTACCTTGGCGGCCTCCTCTCGGGAGCTGTACTTGACCAGAGCGACGCCCTGGTTGAGGTACATGTGGAACGTGTACAGCGGGCCGTGCTGCATACACAGCGTCTTCAGCGTGGAGCCGTCAATCTGATGACGAGAAACACACACAGTCAGACAGAGTCACACAGTCAGACAGAGTCAGACAGAGTCAGACAGTCACTGCATACACAGCGTCTTCAGCGTGGAGCCGTCAATCTGATGACGAGAAACACACACAGTCAGACAGAGTCAGACAGAGTCAGACAGAGTCAGACAGTTACTGCATACACAGCGTCTTCAGCGTGGAGCCGTCAATCTGACGAGAAACACACACACAGTCAGACAGAGTCAGACAGAGTCAGACAGAGTCAGACAGTTACTGCATACACAGCGTCTTCAGCGTGGAGCCGTCAATATGACGAGAAACACACACAGTCAGACAGAGTCACACAGTCAGACAGAGTCCGACAGTTACTGCATACACAGCGTTTTCAGCGTGGAGCCGTCAATCTGACGAGAAACACACACAGTCAGACAGAGTCACACAGTCAGACAGAGTCCGACAGTTACTGCATACACAGCGTTTTCAGCGTGGAGCCGTCAATCTGACGAGAAACACATACACAGTCAGACAGTCAGACAGAGTCAGACAGAGTCAGACAGAGTCAGACAGAGTCCGACAGTTACTGCATACACAGCGTCTTCAGCGTGGAGCCGTTAATCTGACGAGAAACACACACACAGTCAGACAGAGTCAGACAGAGTCAGACAGAGTCAGACAGAGTCAGACAGAGTCAGACAGAGTCAGACAGAGTCAGACAGAGTCAGACAGAGTCAGACAGAGTCAGACAGAGTCAGACAGAGTCAGACAGAGTCAGACAGTTACTGCATACACAGCGTCTTCAGCGTGGAGCCGTCAATCTGATGACGAGAAACACACACAGTCAGACAGAGTCAGACAGAGTCAGACAGAGTCAGACAGAGTCAGACAGTCAGACAGAGTCAGACAGAGTCAGACAGAGTCAGACAGAGTCAGACAGAGTCAGACAGTCAGACAGAGTCAGACAGAGTCAGACAGAGTCAGACAGAGTCAGACAGAGTCAGACAGAGTCAGACAGAGTCAGACAGAGTCAGACAGAGTCAGACAGAGTCAGACAGAGTCAGACAGAGTCAGACAGAGTCAGAGTCAGACAGAGTCATACAGAGTCAGACAGAGTCAGACAGAGTCAGACAGAGTCAGACAGAGTCAGACAGAGTCAGACAGAGTCAGACAGAGTCAGACAGAGTCAGACAGAGTCAGACAGAGTCAGACAGAGTCAGACAGAGTCAGACAGAGTCAGACAGAGTCAGACAGAGTCAGACAGAGTCAGACAGAGTCAGACAGAGTCAGACAGAGTCAGACAGAGTCAGACAGAGTCAGACAGAGTCAGACAGAGTCAGACAGAGTCAGACAGAGTCAGACAGAGTCAGACAGAGTCAGACAGAGTCAGACAGAGTCAGACAGAGTCAGACAGAGTCAGACAGAGTCAGACAGAGTCAGACAGAGTCAGACAGAGTCAGACAGAGTCAGACAGAGTCAGACAGAGTCAGACAGAGTCAGACAGAGTCAGACAGAGTCAGACAGAGTCAGACAGAGTCAGACAGAGTCAGACAGAGTCAGACAGAGTCAGACAGAGTCAGACAGAGTCAGACAGAGTCAGACAGAGTCAGACAGAGTCAGACAGAGTCAGACAGAGTCAGACAGAGTCAGACAGAGTCAGACAGAGTCAGACAGAGTCAGACAGAGTCAGACAGAGTCAGACAGAGTCAGACAGAGTCAGACAGAGTCAGACAGAGTCAGACAGAGTCAGACAGAGTCAGACAGAGTCAGACAGAGTCAGACAGAGTCAGACAGAGTCAGACAGAGTCAGACAGAGTCAGACAGAGTCAGACAGAGTCAGACAGAGTCAGACAGAGTCAGACAGAGTCAGACAGAGTCAGACAGAGTCAGACAGAGTCAGACAGAGTCAGACAGAGTCAGACAGAGTCAGACAGAGTCAGACAGAGTCAGACAGAGTCAGACAGAGTCAGACAGAGTCAGACAGAGTCAGACAGAGTCAGACAGAGTCAGACAGAGTCAGACAGAGTCAGACAGAGTCAGACAGAGTCAGACAGAGTCAGACAGAGTCAGACAGAGTCAGACAGAGTCAGACAGAGTCAGACAGAGTCAGACAGTCAGACAGAGTCAGACAGAGTCAGACAGAGTCAGACAGAGTCAGACAGAGTCAGACAGAGTCAGACAGAGTCAGACAGAGTCAGACAGTTACTGCATACACAGCGTCTTCAGCGTGGAGCCGTCAATCTGACGAGAAACACACACACAGTCAGACAGAGTCAGACAGAGTCAGACATAGTCAGACAGAGTCAGACAGAGTCAGACAGAGTCAGACAGAGTCCGACAGTTACTGCATACACAGCGTCTTCAGCGTGGAGCCGTCAATCTGACGAGAAACACACACACAGTCAGACAGAGTCAGACAGAGTCAGACAGAGTCAGACAGTTACTGCATACACAGCGTCTTCAGCATGGAGCCGTCAATCTGACGAGAAACACACACACAGTCAGACAGAGTCAGACAGAGTCAGACAGAGTCAGACAGAGTCAGACAGAGTCAGACAGAGTCAGACAGAGTCAGACAGAGTCAGACAGAGTCAGACAGAGTCAGACAGAGTCAGACAGAGTCAGACAGAGTCATACAGAGTCAGACAGAGTCAGACAGAGTCAGACAGAGTCAGACAGAGTCAGACAGAGTCAGACAGAGTCAGACAGAGTCAGACAGAGTCAGACAGAGTCAGACAGAGTCAGACAGAGTCAGACAGAGTCAGACAGAGTCAGACAGTTACTGCATACACAGCGTCTTCAGCGTGGAGCCGTCAATCTGACGAGAAACACACACACAGTCAGACAGAGTCAGACAGAGTCAGACAGAGTCAGACAGTTACTGCATACACAGCGTCTTCAGCGTGGAGCCGTCAATCTGACGAGAAACACACACAGTCAGACAGAGTCAGACAGAGTCAGACAGAGTCAGACAGAGTCAGACAGAGTCAGACAGAGTCAGACAGAGTCAGACAGAGTCAGACAGAGTCAGACAGAGTCAGACAGAGTCAGACAGAGTCAGACAGAGTCAGACAGAGTCAGACAGAGTCAGACAGAGTCAGACAGAGTCAGACAGAGTCAGACAGAGTCAGACAGAGTCAGACAGAGTCAGACAGAGTCAGACAGAGTCAGACAGAGTCAGACAGAGTCAGACAGAGTCAGACAGAGTCAGACAGAGTCAGACAGAGTCAGACAGAGTCAGACAGAGTCAGACAGAGTCAGACAGAGTCAGACAGAGTCAGACAGAGTCAGACAGAGTCAGACAGAGTCAGACAGAGTCAGACAGAGTCAGACAGAGTCAGACAGAGTCAGACAGAGTCAGACAGAGTCAGACAGTTACTGCATACACAGCGTCTTCAGCGTGGAGCCGTCAATCTGACGAGAAACACACACACAGTCAGACAGAGTCAGACAGAGTCAGACAGAGTCAGACAGAGTCAGACAGAGTCAGACAGAGTCAGACAGAGTCAGACAGAGTCAGACAGTTACTGCATACACAGCGTCTTCAGCGTGGAGCCGTCAATCTGACGAGAAACACACACACAGTCAGACAGAGTCAGACAGAGTCAGACAGTCAGACAGAGTCAGACAGAGTCAGACAGTCAGACAGAGTCAGACAGAGTCAGACAGTTGCTGCATACACAGCGTCTTCAGCGTGGAGCCGTCAATCTGACGAGAAACACACACAGTCAGACAGAGTCAGACAGAGTCAGACAGAGTCAGACAGAGTCAGACAGAGTCAGACAGAGTCAGACAGTTACTGCATACACAGCGTCTTCAGCGTGGAGCCGTCAATCTGACGAGAAACACACACACAGTCAGACAGAGTCAGACAGAGTCAGACAGAGTCAGACAGAGTCAGACAGAGTCAGACAGAGTCAGACAGAGTCAGACAGAGTCAGACAGAGTCAGACAGAGTCAGACAGTTACTGCATACACAGCGTCTTCAGCGTGGAGCCGTCAATCTGACGAGAAACACACACACAGTCAGACAGAGTCAGACAGAGTCAGACAGAGTCAGACAGAGTCAGACAGAGTCAGACAGAGTCAGACAGTTACTGCATACACAGCGTCTTCAGCGTGGAGCCGTCAATCTGACGAGAAACACACACACATTCAGACAGAGTCAGACAGAGTCAGACAGAGTCAGACAGAGTCAGACAGAGTCAGACAGAGTCAGACAGAGTCAGACAGAGTCAGACAGAGTCAGACAGTTACTGCATACACAGCGTCTTCAGCGTGGAGCCGTCAATCTGACGAGAAACACACACACAGTCAGACAGAGTCAGACAGAGTCAGACAGAGTCAGACAGTTACTGCATACACAGCGTCTTCAGCGTGGAGCCGTCAATCTGACGAGAAACACACACACAGTCAGACAGAGTCAGACACAGTCAGACAGAGTCAGACAGAGTCAGACAGAGTCAGACAGAGTCAGACAGTTACTGCATACACAGCGTCTTCAGCGTGGAGCCGTCAATCTGACGAGAAACACACACACAGTCAGACAGAGTCAGACAGAGTCAGACGGAGTCAGACAGAGTCAGACAGAGTCCGACAGTTACTGCATACACAGCGTCTTCAGCGTGGAGCCGTCAATCTGACGAGAAACACACACACAGTCAGACAGAGTCAGACAGAGTCAGACAGTCAGACAGTTACTGCATACACAGCGTCTTCAGCGTGGAGCCGTCAATCTGACGAGAAACACACACACAGTCAGACAGAGTCAGACAGAGTCAGACAGAGTCAGACAGAGTCCGACAGTTACTGCATACACAGCGTCTTCAGCGTGGAACCGTCAATCTGACGAGAAACACACACACAGTCAGACAGAGTCAGACAGAGTCAGACAGTCAGACAGTTACTGCATACACAGCGTCTTCAGCGTGGAGCCGTCAATCTGACGAGAAACACACACACAGTCAGACAGAGTCAGACAGAGTCAGACAGAGTCAGACAGAGTCAGACAGAGTCAGACAGAGTCAGACAGAGTCCGACAGTTACTGCATACACAGCGTCTTCAGCGTGGAGCCGTCAATCTGACGAGAAACACACACACACACAGTCAGACAGAGTCGGACAGAGTCAGAGTCAGTCAGAGTCAGACAGTTACTGCATACACAGCGTCTTCAGCGTGGAGCCGTCAATCTGACGAGAAACACACACACAGTCAGACAGAGTCACACAGTCAGACAGAGTCAGACAGTTACTGCATACACAGCGTCTTCAGCGTGGAGCCGTCAATCTGACGAGAAACACACACACAGTCAGACAGAGTCAGACAGAGTCAGACAGAGTCAGACAGTTACTGCATACACAGCGTCTTCAGCGTGGAGCCGTCAATCTGACGAGAAACACACACACAGTCAGACAGAGTCAGACAGAGTCAGACAGAGTCAGACAGAGTCAGACAGTTACTGCATACACAGCGTCTTCAGCGTGGAGCCGTCAATCTGACGAGAAACACACACACAGTCAGACAGAGTCAGACAGAGTCAGACAGAGTCAGACAGTTACTGCATACACAGCGTCTTCAGCGTGGAGCCGTCAATCTGACGAGAAACACACACACACACAGTCAGACAGAGTCAGAGTCAGTCAGAGTCAGACAGTTACTGCATATACAGCGTCTTCAGCGTGGAGCCGTCAATCTGACGAGAAACACACACACAGTCAGACAGAGTCAGACAGAGTCAGACAGAGTCAGACAGAGTCAGACAGTTACTGCATACACAGCGTCTTCAGCGTGGAGCCGTCAATCTGACGAGAAACACACACACAGTCAGACAGAGTCAGACAGAGTCAGACAGTTACTGCATACACAGCGTCTTCAGCGTGGAGCCGTCAATCTGACGAGAAACACACACACAGTCAGACAGAGTCAGACAGAGTCAGACAGAGTCAGACAGAGTCAGACAGAGTCAGACAGAGTCAGACAGAGTCAGACAGAGTCAGACAGAGTCAGACAGAGTCAGACAGAGTCAGACAGAGTCAGACAGAGTCAGACAGAGTCAGACAGAGTCAGACAGAGTCAGACAGAGTCAGACAGAGTCAGACAGAGTCAGACAGAGTCAGACAGAGTCAGACAGAGTCAGACAGAGTCAGACAGAGTCAGACAGAGTCAGACACAGTCAGACAGTTACTGCATACACAGCGTCTTCAGCGTGGAGCCGTCAATCTGACGAGAAACACACACAGTCAGACAGAGTCAGACAGAGTCAGACAGAGTCAGACAGAGTCAGACAGAGTCCGACAGTTACTGCATACACAGCGTCTTCAGCGTGGAGCCGTCAATCTGACGAGAAACACACACACAGTCAGACAGAGTCAGACAGAGTCAGACAGAGTCAGACAGTTACTGCATACACAGCGTCTTCAGCGTGGAGCCGTCAATCTGACGAGAAACACACACACAGTCAGACAGAGTCAGACAGAGTCAGACAGAGTCAGACAGAGTCAGACAGAGTCCGACAGTTACTGCATACACAGCGTCTTCAGCGTGGAGCCGTCAATCTGACGAGAAACACACACACAGTCAGACAGAGTCAGACAGAGTCAGACAGAGTCAGACAGAGTCCGACAGTTACTGCATACACAGCGTCTTCAGCGTGGAGCCGTCAATCTGACGAGAAACACACACACAGTCAGACCAGAGTCAGACAGAGTCAGACAGAGTCAGACAGTTACTGCATACACAGCGTCTTCAGCGTGGAGCCGTCAATCTGACGAGAAACACACACACACAGTCAGACAGAGTCAGACAGAGTCAGACAGAGTCAGACAGAGTCAGACAGAGTCCGACAGTTACTGCATACACAGCGTCTTCAGCGTGGAGCCGTCAATCTGACGAGAAACACACACACACAGTCAGACAGAGTCAGACAGTCAGAGTCAGTCAGAGTCAGACAGTTACTGCATACACAGCGTCTTCAGCGTGGAGCCGTCAATCTGACGAGAAACACACACACAGTCAGACAGAGTCACACAGTCAGACAGAGTCAGACAGTTACTGCATACACAGCGTCTTCAGCGTGGAGCCGTCAATCTGACGAGAAACACACACACAGTCAGACAGAGTCAGACAGAGTCAGACAGAGTCAGACAGAGTCAGACAGTTACTGCATACACAGCGTCTTCAGCGTGGAGCCGTCAATCTGACGAGAAACACACACACAGTCAGACAGAGTCAGACAGAGTCAGACAGTTACTGCATACACAGCGTCTTCAGCGTGGAGCCGTCAATCTGACGAGAAACACACACACAGTCAGACAGAGTCAGACAGAGTCAGACAGTTACTGCATACACAGCGTCTTCAGCGTGGAGCCGTCAATCTGACGAGAAACACACACACACACAGTCAGACAGAGTCAGACAGAGTCAGAGTCAGTCAGAGTCAGACAGTTACTGCATACACAGCGTCTTCAGCGTGGAGCCGTCAATCTGACGAGAAACACACACACAGTCAGACAGAGTCAGACAGAGTCAGACAGAGTCAGACAGAGTCAGACAGTTACTGCATACACAGCGTCTTCAGCGTGGAGCCGTCAATCTGACGAGAAACACACACACAGTCAGACAGAGTCAGACAGAGTCAGACAGAGTCAGACAGAGTCAGACAGAGTCAGACAGAGTCAGACAGAGTCCGACAGTTACTGCATACACAGCGTCTTCAGCGTGGAGCCGTCAATCTGACGAGAAACACACACACAGTCAGACAGAGTCAGACAGAGTCAGACAGAGTCAGACAGTTACTGCATACACAGCGTCTTCAGCGTGGAGCCGTCAATCTGACGAGAAACACACACAGTCAGACAGAGTCAGACAGAGTCAGACAGAGTCAGACAGAGTCAGACAGAGTCAGACAGAGTCAGACAGAGTCAGACAGAGTCAGACAGAGTCAGACAGAGTCAGACAGAGTCAGACAGAGTCAGACAGAGTCAGACAGAGTCAGACAGAGTCAGACAGAGTCAGACAGAGTCAGACAGAGTCAGACAGAGTCAGACAGAGTCAGACAGAGTCAGACAGAGTCAGACAGAGTCAGACAGAGTCAGACAGAGTCAGACAGAGTCAGACAGAGTCAGACAGAGTCAGACAGAGTCAGACAGAGTCAGACAGAGTCAGACAGAGTCAGACAGAGTCAGACAGAGTCAGACAGAGTCAGACAGAGTCAGACAGAGTCAGACAGAGTCAGACAGAGTCAGACAGAGTCAGACAGAGTCAGACAGAGTCAGACAGAGTCAGACAGAGTCAGACAGAGTCAGACAGAGTCAGACAGAGTCAGACAGAGTCAGACAGAGTCAGACAGAGTCAGACAGAGTCAGACAGAGTCAGACAGAGTCAGACAGAGTCAGACAGAGTCAGACAGAGTCAGACAGAGTCAGACAGAGTCAGACAGAGTCAGACAGAGTCAGACAGAGTCAGACAGAGTCAGACAGAGTCAGACAGAGTCAGACAGAGTCAGACAGAGTCAGACAGAGTCAGACAGAGTCAGACAGTTACTGCATACACAGCGTCTTCAGCGTGGAGCCGTCAATCTGACGAGAAACACACACACAGTCAGACAGAGTCAGACAGAGTCAGACAGAGTCAGACAGAGTCAGACAGAGTCAGACAGAGTCAGACAGAGTCAGACAGAGTCAGACAGTTACTGCATACACAGCGTCTTCAGCGTGGAGCCGTCAATCTGACGAGAAACACACACACAGTCAGACAGAGTCAGACAGAGTCAGACAGTCAGACAGAGTCAGACAGAGTCAGACAGAGTCAGACAGAGTCAGACAGTTACTGCATACACAGCGTCTTCAGCGTGGAGCCGTCAATCTGACGAGAAACACACACAGTCAGACAGAGTCAGACAGAGTCAGACAGAGTCAGACAGAGTCAGACAGAGTCAGACAGAGTCAGACAGTTACTGCATACACAGCGTCTTCAGCGTGGAGCCGTCAATCTGACGAGAAACACACACACACAGTCAGACAGAGTCAGACAGAGTCAGACAGAGTCAGACAGAGTCAGACAGAGTCAGACAGAGTCAGACAGAGTCAGACAGAGTCAGACAGAGTCAGACAGAGTCAGACAGAGTCAGACAGTTACTGCATACACAGCGTCTTCAGCGTGGAGCCGTCAATCTGACGAGAAACACACACACAGTCAGACAGAGTCAGACAGAGTCAGACAGAGTCAGACAGAGTCAGACAGAGTCAGACAGAGTCAGACAGAGTCAGACAGAGTCAGACAGAGTCAGACAGAGTCAGACAGAGTCAGACAGAGTCAGACAGAGTCAGACAGAGTCAGACAGTTACTGCATACACAGCGTCTTCAGCGTGGAGCCGTCAATCTGACGAGAAACACACACACATTCAGACAGAGTCAGACAGAGTCAGACAGAGTCAGACAGAGTCAGACAGAGTCAGACAGAGTCAGACAGAGTCAGACAGAGTCAGACAGAGTCAGACAGAGTCAGACAGAGTCAGACAGTTACTGCATACACAGCGTCTTCAGCGTGGAGCCGTCAATCTGACGAGAAACACACACACAGTCAGACAGAGTCAGACAGAGTCAGACAGAGTCAGACAGTTACTGCATACACAGCGTCTTCAGCGTGGAGCCGTCAATCTGACGAGAAACACACACACAGTCAGACAGAGTCAGACACAGTCAGACAGAGTCAGACAGAGTCAGACAGAGTCAGACAGAGTCAGACAGTTACTGCATACACAGCGTCTTCAGCGTGGAGCCGTCAATCTGACGAGAAACACACACACAGTCAGACAGAGTCAGACAGAGTCAGACAGAGTCCGACAGTTACTGCATACACAGCGTCTTCAGCGTGGAGCCGTCAATCTGACGAGAAACACACACACAGTCAGACAGAGTCAGACAGAGTCAGACAGTCAGACAGTTACTGCATACACAGCGTCTTCAGCGTGGAGCCGTCAATCTGACGAGAAACACACACACAGTCAGACAGAGTCAGACAGAGTCAGACAGAGTCAGACAGAGTCAGACAGAGTCCGACAGTTACTGCATACACAGCGTCTTCAGCGTGGAGCCGTCAATCTGACGAGAAACACACACACACACACAGTCAGACAGAGTCGGACAGAGTCAGAGTCAGTCAGAGTCAGACAGTTACTGCATACACAGCGTCTTCAGCGTGGAGCCGTCAATCTGACGAGAAACACACACACAGTCAGACAGAGTCACACAGTCAGACAGAGTCCGACAGTTACTGCATACACAGCGTCTTCAGCGTGGAGCCGTCAATCTGACGAGAAACACACACACAGTCAGACAGAGTCAGACAGAGTCAGACAGAGTCAGACAGTTACTGCATACACAGCGTCTTCAGCGTGGAGCCGTCAATCTGACGAGAAACACACACACACACAGTCAGACAGAGTCAGAGTCAGTCAGAGTCAGACAGTTACTGCATATACAGCGTCTTCAGCGTGGAGCCGTCAATCTGACGAGAAACACACACACAGTCAGACAGAGTCAGACAGAGTCAGACAGAGTCAGACAGTTACTGCATACACAGCGTCTTCAGCGTGGAGCCGTCAATCTGACGAGAAACACACACACAGTCAGACAGAGTCAGACAGAGTCAGACAGAGTCAGACAGAGTCAGACAGAGTCCGACAGTTACTGCATACACAGCGTCTTCAGCGTGGAGCCGTCAATCTGACGAGAAACACACACACAGTCAGACAGAGTCAGACAGAGTCAGACAGAGTCAGACAGAGTCCGACAGTTACTGCATACACAGCGTCTTCAGCGTGGAGCCGTCAATCTGACGAGAAACACACACACAGTCAGACCAGAGTCAGACAGAGTCAGACAGAGTCAGACAGTTACTGCATACACAGCGTCTTCAGCGTGGAGCCGTCAATCTGACGAGAAACACACACACACAGTCAGACAGAGTCAGACAGAGTCAGACAGAGTCAGACAGAGTCAGACAGAGTCAGACAGAGTCAGACAGAGTCAGACAGAGTCAGACAGAGTCAGACAGAGTCCGACAGTTACTGCATACACAGCGTCTTCAGCGTGGAGCCGTCAATCTGACGAGAAACACACACACACACACAGTCAGACAGAGTCAGACAGAGTCAGAGTCAGTCAGAGTCAGACAGTTACTGCATACACAGCGTCTTCAGCGTGGAGCCGTCAATCTGACGAGAAACACACACACAGTCAGACAGAGTCACACAGTCAGACAGAGTCAGACAGTTACTGCATACACAGCGTCTTCAGCGTGGAGCCGTCAATCTGACGAGAAACACACACACAGTCAGACAGAGTCAGACAGAGTCAGACAGAGTCAGACAGAGTCAGACAGTTACTGCATACACAGCGTCTTCAGCGTGGAGCCGTCAATCTGACGAGAAACACACACACAGTCAGACAGAGTCAGACAGAGTCAGACAGTTACTGCATACACAGCGTCTTCAGCGTGGAGCCGTCAATCTGACGAGAAACACACACACAGTCAGACAGAGTCAGACAGAGTCAGACAGAGTCAGACAGAGTCAGACAGAGTCAGACAGTCAGACAGAGTCAGACAGAGTCAGACAGAGTCAGACAGTTACTGCATACACAGCGTCTTCAGCGTGGAGCCGTCAATCTGACGAGAAACACACACACACACAGTCAGACAGAGTCAGACAGAGTCAGAGTCAGTCAGAGTCAGACAGTTACTGCATACACAGCGTCTTCAGCGTGGAGCCGTCAATCTGACGAGAAACACGCACACAGTCAGACAGAGTCAGACAGAGTCAGACAGAGTCAGACAGAGTCAGACAGTTACTGCATACACAGCGTCTTCAGCGTGGAGCCGTCAATCTGACGAGAAACACACACACAGTCAGACAGAGTCAGACAGAGTCAGACAGAGTCAGACAGAGTCAGACAGAGTCAGACAGAGTCAGACAGAGTCAGACAGAGTCAGACAGAGTCAGACAGAGTCAGAGTCAGTCAGAGTCAGACAGTTACTGCATACACAGCGTCTTCAGCGTGGAGCCGTCAATCTGACGAGAAACACACACACAGTCAGACAGAGTCAGACAGAGTCAGACAGAGTCAGACAGAGTCAGACAGAGTCAGAGTCAGTCAGAGTCAGACAGTTACTGCATACACAGCGTCTTCAGCGTGGAGCCGTCAATCTGACGAGAAACACACACACAGTCAGACAGAGTCAGACAGAGTCAGACAGAGTCAGACAGAGTCAGACAGAGTCAGACACAGTCAGACAGTTACTGCATACACAGCGTCTTCAGCGTGGAGCCGTCAATCTGACGAGAAACACACACACACACAGTCAGACAGAGTCAGACAGAGTCAGAGTCAGTCAGAGTCAGACAGTTACTGCATACACAGCGTCTTCAGCGTGGAGCCGTCAATCTGACGAGAAACACACACACAGTCAGACAGAGTCACACAGTCAGACAGAGTCAGACAGTTACTGCATACACAGCGTCTTCAGCGTGGAGCCGTCAATCTGACGAGAAACACACACACAGTCAGACAGAGTCAGACAGAGTCAGACAGAGTCAGACAGTTACTGCATACACAGCGTCTTCAGCGTGGAGCCGTCAATCTGACGAGAAACACACACACAGTCAGACAGAGTCAGACAGAGTCAGACAGAGTCAGACAGAGTCAGACAGAGTCAGACAGTTACTGCATACACAGCGTCTTCAGCGTGGAGCCGTCAATCTGACGAGAAACACACACACACACAGTCAGACAGAGTCAGACAGAGTCAGAGTCAGTCAGAGTCAGACAGTTACTGCATACACAGCGTCTTCAGCGTGGAGCCGTCAATCTGACGAGAAACACACACACAGTCAGACAGAGTCAGACAGAGTCAGACAGTTACTGCATACACAGCGTCTTCAGCGTGGAGCCGTCAATCTGACGAGAAACACACACACAGTCAGACAGAGTCAGACAGAGTCAGACAGAGTCAGACAGAGTCAGACAGAGTCAGACAGAGTCAGACAGAGTCAGACACAGTCAGACAGTTACTGCATACACAGCGTCTTCAGCGTGGAGCCGTCAATCTGACGAGAAACACACACACAGTCAGACAGAGTCAGACAGAGTCAGACAGAGTCAGACAGAGTCAGACAGAGTCCGACAGTTACTGCATACACAGCGTCTTCAGCGTGGAGCCGTCAATCTGACGAGAAACACACACACAGTCAGACAGAGTCAGACAGAGTCAGACAGAGTCAGACAGAGTCAGACAGAGTCAGACAGTCAGACAGTTACTGCATACACAGCGTCTTTAGCGTGGAGCCGTCAATCTGACGAGAAACACACACACAGTCAGACAGAGTCAGACAGAGTCAGACAGTTACTGCATACACAGCGTCTTCAGCGTGGAGCCGTCAATCTGACGAGAAACACACACACACAGTCAGACAGAGTCAGACAGAGTCAGACAGAGTCAGACAGTTACTGCATACACAGCGTCTTCAGCGTGGAGCCGTCAATCTGACGAGAAACACACACACAGTCAGACAGAGTCACACAGTCAGACAGAGTCAGACAGAGTCAGAGTCAGTCAGAGTCAGTCAGAGTCAGTCAGAGTCAGACACACAGACACACGGTCAGTCAGTCAGTCAGTCAGGAGGGTATAAAGGGAAAGGGAACTCAGATAATAGCTTAAGTGAAGCAGTGTCCCAAAATTCCCTTTTTGCTTGGGTGTCAGAGTGGAAAATCCGAGCCAAAAAAGACAATGAGAGTGGAAAATTATGTAGAAATGGTACAATATTTATTTCTGTTTTGAATCTGAAAAGCAGTAGTTTTCGTTGAAATCATGTATTTCTAGCCAACATTTATGTCAGAATACCACAATTAATAATTTGGGAATGGAAAATTCACTCCTAAATGGGGAGTGAGAGTGGATAATTATTCACATTTGGGTGTCACTTCCCACCCAAATTGACTAAGTTTGGGACACTGAAGTGAAGCGTAAACAATACAACTTCACACAAGCTGCACCCAGTGTGGGACATACACATCAATGGGCTGATTATTCACATAGGTAACGATACAATGGTATAGTGAACTCAGAACACCGGATCGATGACGCATCACAATACACCTCGACTATCTCTCATCAATTGACTGTCCAACCACGACACTCGGAGTGTCCAACCACGACACTCGGAGTGTCCAACCACGACACTCGGAGTGTCCAGCCACGACACTCGGAGTGTCCAGCCACGACACTCGGAGTGTCCAACCACGACACTCGGAGTGTCCAGCCACGACACTCGGAGTGTCCAACCACGACACTCAGAGTGTCCAACCACGACACTCGGAGTGTCCAACCACGACACTCGGAGTGTCCAACCACGACACTCGGGAGTGTCCAACCACGCCACTCGGAGCCGAAGCGGGCCGCCAACTCACCTGAGCAGTGAGGTTGCGCAGCAGCAGCCAGGCCGAGCCTCCTCCGCCGCCGCCGCTGTAACCGCCCGTCTGCACCTGGGCGAACGCAGAGCGCTGGTCGTACGGGGCGCCCGGCCGGCTGAGGGCGGCTCCGCCCCCGCCCTGGCCGCCGCCCCAGCCACCACCGGCCTTGTTGAGGCCCGGCGGCGGGCCGCGAGACTTGACGCCCCAGTCGGCGCCGCCACCGCCGCCGGCGGCAGTCATGCCCGGCTTGCCTCTGCAGAGGGGATACCGGAGTCAAGGCAGAGTTATGACCGGGCAGTGGTGCAGACATGATGACTATGATTGGAGGGGGGGTCAAAGAACATTTCGGGATGAGCAGAAGTGCACGATTGAACGACTGGGATGAAACATGTTTGTCATCAGCAATACCTCTCGGTGAGCTGCGGTAATGCCTCACCCGTTGAGGTTGAACCTTCACTCAGCCCTCAGTCTATCGTATCCCTTCCCTTTCCGTCCCGTGAGTGACTTCCGAAGCCCTCAGCCCGCAATCAGCCCTCACCCGTTGGGGTTGAAGCTCCAGGTGGAGCTGCCGAAGCTGTCGGCGGGCGAGCTGGTCGTAGGCGATCCCTTGCCAGTCTGCATGGCGATCAGGTCCTGACTGGATCCGCCGCCGCCGGCCATACCGAGCGGAGAGCGCGCCGCAGCGCCCGGGGTTAGCGAGGGATCATCCTCGGTCGGCTTCATCTGCGGGCACCGATCACAATCACACGTCTGCACATCGACTGTACACGATATGCAGCCAGCAGTCACATCTAGGCGGTCTTGATAACTGAGAACAGCCGTTGATAGCGCTTTAAAGAGGACAGTAACAATACAAAGGAAGCTAATAGTACCCCAATACGTGGATGGCAGGATGACTTCATGTCAGACGGCCCAACTAAATCCTCTTACTCGGTCACATCCTCCTCCCACACAAACACACACTGCATCCTACCCCACCCCACCCCACACGCATTACCGCCTGCCCCACCTTCCACGGCTTGCCCGGCTCGAACTCGGGCACCAGGTCGGCATAGTTGTGCCCTCCGGCGGCGCCCGCGCTCTCCGGCCAGCCGTCCTTGCTCTCCTGACGCTCGGCCGCCGGGGCGACCGGCCCGCCGCCGCCGCGGCCGGCGCCACCGTCCGGCCAGCCGCCGTCCCGGCCGCCACGGCTCGCCGACCAGGCGCTGTCGGCCATCAGGGTCATGGGCGGAGAGCCGCCCGTCTTGCTGACAGAGCCTGGAGCGCGGGAGAAGTCCTCGTCGCCGCGCAGCAGCTGTGGGCACGGCGCAGGGCGGGTTAGCAAGCAGGACATACATACAAACAGGTCTTACAGAGAATCAGGAAAAAGCTCACAGGTGATTGCAAATAAAACATATATAACTTCCGTGGTCATTTGCACCCATCAACAGAGCTCAACGAAGTCCGACAAAGATCACCAAAGAAAAAATGTAGGTAGAGGTCAGGAGAGGTCAACAGACAAGCCATCTCACCTTATCGGTGGTGGGCAGTTTCCACTGACTGAGTCTGCTCTGCGGCATGTGTCCCCCCTCCCCTCCCCCGGCGGCTCCTCCGTCCCGCAGAATCTCACCTTATCGGCAGTGGGCAGTTTCCACTGACTGAGTCTGCTCTGCGGCATGTGTCCCCCTCCCCTCCCCCGGCGGCTCCTCCGTCCCACAGAATCTCACCTTATCGGTGGTGGGCAGTTTCCACTGACTGAGTCTGCTCTGCGGCATGTCCCCCCCCCCCCCTCCCCCGGCGGCTCCTCCGTCCCGCAGAATCTCACCTTATCGGCAGTGGGCAGTTTCCACTGACTGAGTCTGCTCTGCGGCATGTCCCCCTCCCCTCCCCCGGCGGCTCCTCCGTCCCGCAGAATCTCACCTTATCGGCAGTGGGCAGTTTCCACTGACTGAGTCTGCTCTGCGGCATGTATCCCCCTCCCCTCCCCTCCCCCGGCGGCTCCTCCGTCCCGCAGAATCTCACCTTATCGGCAGTGGGCAGTTTCCACTGACTGAGTCTGCTCTGCGGCATGTGTCCCCCCCTCCCCTCCCCCGGCGGCTCCTCCGTCCCGCAGAATCTCACCTTATCGGCAGTGGGCAGTTTCCACTGACTGAGTCTGCTCTGCGGCATGTGTCCCCCCCTCCCCCGGCGGCTCCTCCGTCCCGCAGAATCTCACCTTATCGGTGGTGGGCAGTTTCCACTGACTGAGTCTGCTCTGCGGCATGTCCCCCCCCTCCCCTCCCCCGGCGGCTCCTCCGTCCCGCAGAATCTCACCTTATCGGCAGTGGGCAGTTTCCACTGACTGAGTCTGCTCTGCGGCATGTCCCCCCCTCCCCTCCCCCGGCGGCTCCTCCGTCCCGCAGAATCTCACCTTATCGGCAGTGGGCAGTTTCCACTGACTGAGTCTGCTCTGCGGCATGTGTCCCCCCTCCCCCGGCGGCTCCTCCGTCCCGCAGAATCTCACCTTATCGGTGGTGGGCAGTTTCCACTGACTGAGTCTGCTCTGCGGCATGTCCCCCCCTCCCCTCCCCCGGCGGCTCCTCCGTCCCGCAGAATCTCACCTTATCGGCAGTGGGCAGTTTCCACTGACTGAGTCTGCTCTGCGGCATGTGTCCCCCCTCCCCCGGCGGCTCCTCCGTCCCGCAGAATCTCACCTTATCGGTGGTGGGCAGTTTCCACTGACTGAGTCTGCTCTGCGGCATGTCCCCCCCCTCCCCTCCCCCGGCGGCTCCTCCGTCCCGCAGAATCTCACCTTATCGGCAGTGGGCAGTTTCCACTGACTGAGTCTGCTCTGCGGCATGTGTTCCCCCCCCCCTCCCCCGGCGGCTCCTCCGTCCCGCAGAATCTCACCTTATCGGTGGTGGGCAGTTTCCACTGACTGAGTCTGCTCTGCGGCATGTGTTCCCCCCCCCCCCCCCCCTCCCCCGGCGGCTCCTCCGTCCCGCAGAATCTCACCTTATCGGCAGTGGGCAGTTTCCACTGACTGAGTCTGCTCTGCGGCATGTCCCCCCTCCCCTCCCCCGGCGGCTCCTCCGTCCCGCAGAATCTCACCTTATCGGCAGTGGGCAGTTTCCACTGACTGAGTCTGCTCTGCGGCATGTGTCCCCCCTCCCCTCCCCTCCCCCGGCGGCTCCTCCGTCCCGCAGAATCTCACCTTATCGGCAGTGGGCAGTTTCCACTGACTGAGTCTGCTCTGCGGCATGTGCCCCCCTCCCCTCCCCCGGCGGCTCCTCCGTCCCGCAGAATCTCACCTTATCGGCAGTGGGCAGTTTCCACTGACTGAGTCTGCTCTGCGGCATGTATCCCCCTCCCCTCCCCTCCCCCGGCGGCTCCTCCGTCCCGCAGAATCTCACCTTATCGGCAGTGGGCAGTTTCCACTGACTGAGTCTGCTCTGCGGCATGTATCCCCCCTCCCCTCCCCCGGCGGCTCCTCCGTCCCGCAGAATCTCACCTTATCGGCAGTGGGCAGTTTCCACTGACTGAGTCTGCTCTGCGGCATGTATCCCCCTCCCCTCCCCCGGCGGCTCCTCCGTCCCGCAGAATCTCACCTTATCGGCAGTGGGCAGTTTCCACTGACTGAGTCTGCTCTGCGGCATGTATCCCCCCTCCCCTCCCCTCCCCCGGCGGCTCCTCCGTCCCGCAGAATCTCACCTTATCGGCAGTGGGCAGTTTCCACTGACTGAGTCTGCTCTGCGGCATGTATCCCCCCTCCCCTCCCCTCCCCCGGCGGCTCCTCCGTCCCGCAGAATCTCACCTTATCGGCAGTGGGCAGTTTCCACTGACTGAGTCTGCTCTGCGGCATGTATCCCCCTCCCCTCCCCTCCCCCGGCGGCTCCTCCGTCCCGCAGAATCTCACCTTATCGGCAGTGGGCAGTTTCCACTGACTGAGTCTGCTCTGCGGCATGTGTCCCCCTCCCCTCCCCTCCCCCGGCGGCTCCTCCGTCCCGCAGAATCTCACCTTATCGGCAGTGGGCAGTTTCCACTGACTGAGTCTGCTCTGCGGCATGTCCCCCTCCCTCCCCCGGCGGCTCCTCCGTCCCGCAGAATCTCACCTTATCGGCAGTGGGCAGTTTCCACTGACTGAGTCTGCTCTGCGGCATGTCCCCCCCCCCCCCCTCCCCTCCCCCGGCGGCTCCTCCGTCCCGCAGAATCTCACCTTATCGGCAGTGGGCAGTTTCCACTGACTGAGTCTGCTCTGCGGCATGTGCCCCCCTCCCCTCCCCCGGCGGCTCCTCCGTCCCGCAGAATCTCACCTTATCGCAGTGGGCAGTTTCCACTGACTGAGTCTGCTCTGCAGCATGTGTCCCCCCCTCCCCTCCCCCGGCGGCTCCTCCGTCCCGCAGAATCTCACCTTATCGGCAGTGGGCAGTTTCCACTGACTGAGTCTGCTCTGCGGCATGTATCCCCCTCCCCTCCCCTCCCCCGGCGGCTCCTCCGTCCCGCAGAATCTCACCTTATCGGCAGTGGGCAGTTTCCACTGACTGAGTCTGCTCTGCGGCATGTCCCCCCCTCCCCCTCCCCCGGCGGCTCCTCCGTCCCGCAGAATCTCACCTTATCGGCAGTGGGCAGTTTCCACTGACTGAGTCTGCTCTGCGGCATGTATCCCCCTCCCCCTCCCCTCCCCCGGCGGCTCCTCCGTCCGCAGAATCTCACCTTATCGGCAGTGGGCAGTTTCCACTGACTGAGTCTGCTCTGCGGCATGTATCCCCCTCCCCTCCCCCGGCGGCTCCTCCGTCCCGCAGAATCTCACCTTATCGGCAGTGGGCAGTTTCCACTGACTGAGTCTGCTCTGCGGCATGTGTCCCCCTCCCCTCCCCTCCCCCGGCGGCTCCTCCGTCCCGCAGAATCTCACCTTATCGGCAGTGGGCAGTTTCCACTGACTGAGTCTGCTCTGCGGCATGTATCCCCCTCCCCTCCCCTCCCCCGGCGGCTCCTCCGTCCCGCAGAATCTCACCTTATCGGCAGTGGGCAGTTTCCACTGACTGAGTCTGCTCTGCGGCATGTATCCCCCCTCCCCTCCCCCGGCGGCTCCTCCGTCCCGCAGAATCTCACCTTATCGGCAGTGGGCAGTTTCCACTGACTGAGTCTGCTCTGCGGCATGTATCCCCCTCCCCTCCCCCGGCGGCTCCTCCGTCCCGCAGAATCTCACCTTATCGGCAGTGGGCAGTTTCCACTGACTGAGTCTGCTCTGCGGCATGTATCCCCCTCCCCTCCCCTCCCCCGGCGGCTCCTCCGTCCCGCAGAATCTCACCTTATCGGCAGTGGGCAGTTTCCACTGACTGAGTCTGCTCTGCGGCATGTATCCCCCTCCCCTCCCCTCCCCCCGGCGCTCCTCCGTCCCGCAGAATCTCACCTTATCGGCAGTGGGCAGTTTCCACTGACTGAGTCTGCTCTGGCGGGCATGTATCCCCCTCCCCTCCCCCGGCGGCTCCTCCGTCCCGCAGAATCTCACCTTATCGGCAGTGGGCAGTTTCCACTGACTGAGTCTGCTCTGCGGCATGTCCCCCCCCCTCCCCTCCCCCGGCGGCTCCTCCGTCCCGCAGAATCTCACCTTATCGGCAGTGGGCAGTTTCCACTGACTGAGTCTGCTCTGCGGCATGTGCCCCCCTCCTCCAGCGACGCCTCCGTCCCGCAGACTGAGCTCGCCCAGGTTGGCCGGCAGGCCGTGCAGGTCGTGGCCGCCGTGGCCGCCGCCGTGGCCCTTGTACAGCAGCGGGCCGCCGCCGCCGGCCGCCATCGGCTGCGGCGCCGGCGGCTGCTGCTGCTTCATGAGCATCGTCTGCTGACTGGAAATCTGAGCCTGCGGGGGCGGGGCGGGGGCAGGGGCGGGGGCGGGTACATTAGCAAAACGAACGTGTTTTTAGATCAGCGAACATTACATAAATAAAGCGTATGTAATGACATCTTGAAAGGAAAAAAAAACATTTACCGACCGACACGATTTCTGACGTTTCAGCAGATTCGTTATTCGAGATCGAGCCTCGACAGAGAAGACCCAATCTTAGCCGAAAGATCGAGGGTCCACATATCGACCGGTAATTCCTCCCAGTGCCTTCAAATACGTGTCACCCCTTTTCCCCAGGCATTCAACATAAACAAACACACATTTCACAGGGACATAAACAATACCATTCCACCGATTCACGTTCACCAATCCTACCCCCCAGTCACCGATCCTGAGCCCCTGTGTTTGTATATTGGGGTTTTAGGGGGCGCCGACTCTGCCAATTTGCGCCCACGTCTTTCTCTCCTCCATCCTGTCTGCCTGGCGTACCTGGATGTTGGAGATGTTGTTTTTGACGCGCATCATCTCCATCTGCAGCTGGTGCACGTGCGGGGAGTTGCTCGGGTGGCCGCGGGCCAGGTGCGCCTGACGACTCAGCTGGTCCAGGTGCTGTGAGCGACGCCATACAACACGGTCAGCGTCAGGTGGGTCACACGGAGTCAGACAGCCACGCTCATTCAGTTCACACATGGCTGACCTCAACCGGCCAACAGGACGCAGAACTATCCACAGTAACTACCCATCCGTATCTGACCTTTCCTAACTGACCAGTTGGCTTCCAATGATACAATGATATACATAACTGTAAATGCCACAAGGCCGGAGGAGTGAAGAGGTCCAGTCTGATGGACAGACTTCACTGACGGACCGCGCAGGGTCGACTGGGGTGCGACCTCCCTTATCTGACTGAGCAGGTGGTTGACTGAGCAGGGCCGACTAAGGTGCGACCTACCTTGATCTGACAGCAGGGCCGACTGAGCTCCGACCTACCTTGATCTGACTGAGCAGGGTCGACTGAGGTCCGACCCACCTTGATCTGACTGAGCTGGTGGTTGACTGAGCAGGGCCGACTGAGGTGCGACCTACCTTGATCTGACTGAGCTCCGACCTACCTTGATCTGACTGAGCAGGGTCGACTGAGGTGCGACCTACCTTGATCTGACTGAGCAGGTGGTTGAGCAGCAGCAGCGTCTGCGGCGCCATCGGCTGCTGCAGAATGGCCGGGTTCAGGTGGCCCGCGTGCACCGCCATCTGAATCTGGTTGATCAGCGGCCGCAGCTGCTGCGGCGACGGCTGCGGCTGAGGTTGACCCGGGAACCGGGACTGCTGGCCGCCCTGCGCCTGCTGACGCAGCAGCTGCTGGATCACCGCCGGGTTGATGTTGCCCGCCGCCGGAGCCTGTGGACGTAACGCACAGAGGTCAGGAACCGCGGTAATGCACCACCGAACCACAGCTGCACTAATGTGCTTTCCTGCACGGTAAACTGAAAACAAACAACGCTTTCAAAACAAGAGGATACATGCTGGGCTACCATTATATCTGTATAGTAAACAAGAACTTGTCTGCTTCTCCCTTGGCAGCGGGTCGCGCCAGATCATTTCGCGCCACCTCCACAAGCCGGCCCTCCCGATACCCACGAACACCCTCCCGATACCCACGAACACCCTCCCGATACCCACGAACACCCTCCCGATACCCACGCACACCCTCCCCTCCCGACTACACCCCCATAGCTGCGGGACACCCCACACTGCCGTCGCGCCCAGCGCACTGGCCAATGAGCCCCGAGAGCTGTCAGCTGCAGGTACCTGCACCCCTTCGTATGCCGCTCCTCACTTCGTATGCCGCTCCTCTCAGTGCCCACCAACATCCTATCCTAGCCCGCACCATTCCCATCCGACCCAGCCCCCGCCGGCACCCCCGTCGCCACCCAGCGCTCACCCCGGCTGCCGGCGGCATCTGCACGCCTCCGTACGGGGCGTGCGGCGGTGGCATCTGGGAGTAGCCAGCCGGCTCGAACGGCGGATGATCCGGGGCGCGCCAGTCGCCGCCGGGGCCGCCCGGTCCGCCCGGGCCGCCGCCGCCCATCCGCAGCTGGTCCACAGCGTCCTCCAGAGTCAGCCCCATGTTGTTGCGCATCATCGGGTCCACGTCCTCCGGCTGGTGGGACGCCACGGGGGCGGGGCGGGGGGGGGGGGGAGGGGTTGGTTACTCGTGGGGCACCGGGGGAGGGAAGACAGATTGGTGAAAGAGTGTCACGCAGAAACGGCGAGGGACCAAAGGAGGGGACACGAGTGGTTGGAAGGTGTCACGGAGATTAATGGCGGGTGAAGACTTGGTAGGTTCAGTGTTACTGGCCGTCAATTGACGAACTCATTGCGAACAGCCAGGGGACGGGGAAGTGAATGGGGGACTATCAAACGATAGCTAAGGCAGGGCGACACAAATTACTACCACATTGTCCATGCATTCTCTATATTAGTAAATATCAAGCTGCAATTTGCATCTGTATAAAGAAACATACATCACCGTCATCAAACCCACATATTGAAAACTGCTGTGCATGAACCCATGGCTTTTCAACAGCATCGTAAACGGATGTATGACTCCTAGTCCACTCCCAAGTATGCTATACAATACGGAGTACAGCGAACTGTTCCAGCGTCCTGCCGATTTCTACTCAGATCACGGAAACTACGCCAGCTGCACCGCCCCACCGCTCTCCCACCGCCAGCGTCGCGCCCGACGCCGGTATCAGTCGGCGACCGCCCTGCGCTTTCAGTCGGTCTGCGCGCGCCACCCACCTTGAAGCCGTGCTCGACCAGGCGCGCCTTGTCGTACATGGGGTTCTTGGGGTGTCCCAAGCCGCCGGGCGGGCCGCGGCCCTGGGGTAGTCAGAGTGGGACTCTTTCAGTGAGGTTTCTCTCAGCACGGCACGGCACGGGAACGCCCGGGACACGCCACGGGGACGCCCGGGACATGGCTCGGTACGCCCTGGACACGGCACGCCACGCAGGGGCACAGCACACACACGGGCGACGGTTACAGGGGCAGGCGGACTACGACACAGGGACGGGCACAGGGACATATTGACAGACATACAGAACGCACCACACCACACAGACTGCTACACGGGGATGAGTGCAGGGAAGAAATGTCAACTTAGCGGTTATTAATTCTCGCTAGCAGAGGCCGTTAAGTGAATATCATCGGTTCATTGCTCAGCGGGCCAGTAATACCAAGGACGGTGCCTTACGGTGTATCAATAGGAAGTCAAACGCACCTACGGGAGCCAGGCCTAGGACAAACCCACAGCGGGCCAGTAATACCAAGGACAGTGCCTTACGGTGGATCAATAAGAAGTCAAACGCACCTACGGGAGCCAGGCCTAGGACAAACCCACAGCGGGCCAGTAATACCAAGGACGGTGTCTTACGGTGGATCAATAGGAAGTCAAACGCACCTACGGGAGCCAGGCCTAGGACAAACCCACAGCGGGCCAGTAATACCAAGGACAGTGCCTTACGGTGGATCAATAAGAAGTCAAACGCACCTACGGGAGCCAGGCCTAGGACAAACCCACACGAATCGGCGCGCCACTTTGCGCTCACACCAGGTTAGCATAACGCAAACTACCCGCGAAAAATACCAAACACAACACACACACACACGCAACGGATAAACACCGCCGTGTCTCTTTCAGTACCGGCATACGATAAAGCGGCTAATAGATTGTTAAACACACACTTACCATATTCTGCCCACCTCTCATCCCATCCCACCATAGCTTATGACTGCAAAATCACGCTTAGCTGGTAGTGAAGTCCTTTTAGACATGGTAAACACCAAACTGTAGGACATTTGTTATGCATTTGCCAGAAATTTATGTAATACAAATTATCTTTTGCGTAAATGATGCCTAAAATACACTACAAACTCATGATCACTAAAAGTACTCTGCTACCAACAAAACGTGATTTTGCCAACATGACGTCGCCTAACCCCTCCCACACCCCCAGCGTTCGACTCCCCATCGCTCTCCCATCGCCCCCACTTCCTCACCTTGGCCGCCCAGTCCATTTCGGGTTCTCCCCACCCCCCTGGCATCACGGGCGTGGTCGGCGTCTTCGGCTTCCCCCAGCCGGCGGGTCCCTCGACACCCCACTTCTCCTCGCCGCCCCAGCCGGCCGGGCCGGGCGCCACCTCGCCCCAGCCGTTGCGCGGGGGCCGGCCCCACGGGTCGACGCCCTTGTGGTCGGGCGGCATCCGGGACATCATCTGGGGCGGGGCGGGGGGACCGCCCGGCATCCCGGGCCGCACCGGACCCGTGTCCTTCCAGCCCCCGCCGCCGCCGCCGCCACCACCGCGCTTGTTACCTGCCGGGTACGGGCCGCACGCGTCAGACGGAGCGTCAGAGACGGAAACAGCGGGGACGCAGTACGATCAACACAGGTCATATAGCACAGAGACATATTGGACATGTGTGGCTCTAGACTTGAATGCCGATGATGACGATTCCCCCGCCGGGTCCCCCCACTCACCCCAGTCGTCGAAGGCCATGGGGCGTCTGGCCATTGGCGGTGATCGGTCTTCTCCCCATTGTCCGGGTCCAGGTCCGGGTCCGGGTCCCGGTCCAGGTCCGGGTCCGGGTCCTGGTCCTGGACCAGGACCGGGACCGTGCTGAGGCGGGCCGCCCCACTGTGACGGAGGCTTGCTGCCTACACCGCACACACAAACACACACAGGAAGTTAGTGGAGAGGCCTCAGGCACGGGTCAGGACGGTACGGAGCATACCGTGAGATTTGGCGAGAAAGCAAAACTCATAATTAATAACGCGCACAAATATATCACCACCAGGCCCACACTCAGGCCCCAGGCCACCACCAGGCCCACACTCAGGCCTATAGATTTGCCAAACGACGATTTTTACAAAGAAAACCTGAACGCTCGGGACATAAGTTTCGGACATCACAGCCACCGCCCCATCCGCACATAAACATCCTCACCCAAACACAGTCAATGTCTTCAAACTAGTCTCTCCTTCCCGGCTTTTCTCTTTCAATAGCTATCACGACCCATGTGGTCACGCAAATATTGATGGGAGTGCGAGACAACGCGGTATTCAGCATTCAGGGACCATGACTCTACCGGGGTTTGCACCTGAACTCCATACGTGCGGGTCTTCCCACCCTCTCTCCCAGTGTACTCACCCCATCCGTCTCCGTTGGGCGCGGCTCCGCGGGCATCCCAGGGCTTGGCTCCGCCCCAGTCATCCTTTCTGCCTCCTGGCGCCCAGAGCGCGCCGGGGCCGCCGGGGCCACCAGGGCCACCGGGGCCACCGGGCCCACCGTTGCCACCGTTGCCACCGGGTCCGCCGGGGCCACCGCCACCGTTGCCACCGCCGCCGCCCGGCGGGCCGCCGCCCGTGGCACCGCCCCACTGTCCTGGTCCGGTGGGAGGACCGGAAGGAGCTCCTGCCCACATACCACCCCCGCCGGGCGGCTGCTGGCGGACATGGGCGGTGTTCAGTGCACAGTACGGGTACGATGCATACGCACCAACACACATTAACACATCAGGCAGGCAGGCAGGCAGGCAGGCAGCCGGTACCTTCTCTCAACAGGATGTGGATTGAAATGCTGGTCTCTATTGAAGGCGCTCCAAGGTGATGATTGTGAAAAGCAAGCGAGATAGGACGCACAAACAGCAACAGATACAACTGATACACGGTTTAAATGGAAATAATGACCTTTTCATTTTGTTAGCAACAATTTATTAGGCTACCGTTATGGTTTTAAAATAATTTTATTTGAATTTAAGAATTAAATAAAATTATTCCCAAATTCAAAGTTGTAAGTTTGGAACAAATACAAAACAAGTACCTTGTGTACTTCATGAAGGTCATTGACAAATTCGTCCTTCCCTACCATTGTTTACATCGAGTGCGGCATTTTTGGAGGCTCTGTGACGTTTCCGATCAAACTGATCCGTGAAGCAATCCGCGAAGCAATCCGTGAAGCATCCGTGATGCATGACTGACTATCAGTATAAGTCATGAATAACAACAACATGCAAACTATATCAACTCGAATGAAATAAGGGCGGAATGATTTGAACCCCAGGCAAGAAAGTATTCGCAAAGCACTCGGCACTGCGCCACAATAGCAAAAGGCGAGGGAAATGCATATTGGATACAATATTATTACGTCATAAGTTTCTGAAGTGTCAACTACTATGCAATACAGTGATACAATACCTTTAATAATGATTAACAAGAAAATTCAAACTTAAAAACAATAATTTGAATAAGTCTTTAATTAGCTTTCAACTCAAAATCAGATATATTTTGCAATGCTACACAAGAATGGCACCAGTGACGTCATTAACAAAGCCTGCTACGGGACTTGGGTATACTAATCAGGAACAACTTGCCACAATGGTTAAGTGCGCCGAGAAGCATGACAATGACTTTGTAAACAAATCGCCGACACTAAATAGGTCGCCGTCAATGTGCATCGATGAGCTTCCGATTTAATTGCCAGTTTTGTGTTATTGTTTGTTAGTTTTTTTTGGGGGGAAAATGATTATTTTTCATGATAATATAAAGCATAGTGTTATATACAGCCACATACAAATTATACAAAACTCCTAATGTTGAAAACAAATGAATCGATTTGCAAAAATTGAGGGTCGCAACCACTAACTATGTCGCCGTTGATGTGCATCGATGAGCTTCCGATTTTATTGCCACTTTTTCCAATCGCTGTTAGTTTTAGAAGATCGCCGGGCATATAATCACAACAAGCAGAACGCACAATATATTTTCCACTCCATTGCGTGAAAAAGCAATACGGGAAAAGCCCGCAGTTTGATGAGGACCAAAAGTACTTGCTAGTACCGATCGTTAAAAGTGTAGAACGCTTATCAACTATAACTTGAGATATCTTTCGGTAGGAAAGTTTGCATGCAAAATGTGATGAATTTACAATATATTTTGGTCTCGTCTGGCGATTTCAAGTGCTAACTCCATTTTTGTGGGAAAAGGTCATTATTTCCCTTCAAGGTAAATAATTCAGACTTCAAAATCAATATTGGTCGGTGAGATCAATCGTGTCGGCTACCAAATATATACGTGGCTCGGCCAACAGATTATGCCGGCTTGTCAGCCCTGCAAGCTGTTATGCAACATCCAACGGAGTGGCGCGGTACACCTTGGTGTGTGCCGCATCGTCAGCAGTGTACTGTGGTGTCAGCTCCCCTCCACTCACCTGGGTGTCGTCGTCCTCGCCCCAGGTGCCGCCGATGTTGGACTGAGGGATGCTGTGTGTTTACCGTGTTATACTGTCCCGCCCTGTCCCCTCCCCTCACCTGGGTGTCGTCGTCCTCGCCCCAGGTGCCGCCGATGTTGGACTGAGAGATATGGTGCGTGTACCGTGTTATATTGTCCCACCCTGTCCCCTCCCCTCACCTGGGTGTCGTCGTCCTCGCCCCAGGTGCCGCCGATGTTGGACTGAGGGATGTTGTGTGTTTACCGTGTTATACTGTCCCTCCCTGTCCCCTCCCCTCACCTGGGTGCCGTCGTCCTCGCCCCAGGTGCCGCCGATGTTGGACTGAGGGATGTTGTGTGTTTACCGTGTTATACTGTCCCTCCCTGTCCCCTCCCCTCACCTGGGTGTCGTCGTCCTCGCCCCAGGTGCCGCCGATGTTGGACTGAGGGATGTGGTCTGTGTACCGTGTTATATTGTCCCGCCCTGTCCCCTCCCCTCGCCTGGGTGCCGTCGTCCTCGCCCCAGGTGCCGCCGATGTTGGACTGAGGGATGTGGTGTGTTTACCGTGTTATATTGTCCCGCCCTGTCCCCTCCCCTCGCCTGGGTGCCGTCGTCCTCGCCCCAGGTGCCGCCGATGTTGGACTGAGAGATATGGTGCGTGTACCGTGTTATATTGTCCCGCCCTGTCCCCTCCCCTCGCCTGGGTGCCGTCGTCCTCGCCCCAGGTGCCGCCGATGTTGGACTGAGGGATGTTGTGTGTTTACCGTGTTATACTGTCCCGCCCTGTCCCCTCCCCTCACCTGGGTGCCGTCGTCCTCGCCCCAGGTGCCGCCGATGTTGGACCGAGGGATGTGGTCTGTGTACCGTGTTATATTGTCCCGCCCTGTCCCCTCCCCTCGCCTGGGTGCCGTCGTCCTCGCCCCAGGTGCCGCCGATGTTGGACTGAAGGATGTGGTGTGTTTACCGTGTTATATTGTCCCACCCTGTCCCCTCCCCTCACCTGGTTGCCGTCGTCCTCGCCCCAGGTGCCGCCGATGTCGGACTGAGGGATGTGGTGTGTTTACCGTGTTATATTGTCCCACCCTGTCCCCTCCCCTCACCTGGGTGTCGTCGTCCTCGCCCCAGGTGCCGCCGATGTTGGACTGAGGGATGTGGTGAGGCCACTGGGCCTCGGCTGGCTTCACCGGCGGGGCGCCGCCGTTCCGAGCCGACATCTGCCACACATCCAGACCTGCAAACACAGCAGTAACATCGATAACATCCAGACACATCCAGACCTGCAAACACAGCAGTAACATCGATAACATCTGCCACACATCCAGACCTGCAAAAACAGCAGCAACGATAACATCTGCCACACATCCAGACCTGCAAACACAGCAGTAACATCGATAACATCTGCCACACATCCAGACCTGCAAACAAACAGCAGTAACATCGATAACATCTGCCACACATCCAGACCTGCAAACAAACAGCAGTAACATCGATAACATCTGCCACACATCCAGACCTGCAAACACAGCAGTAACATCGATAACATCTGCCACACATCCAGACCTGCAAACAAACACAGCAGTAACATCGATAACATCTGCCACACATCCAGACCTGCAAACACAGCAATAACATCGATAACATCTGCCACACATCCAGACCTGCAAACAAACACAGCAGTAACATCGATAACATCTGCCACACATCCAGACCTGCAAACACAGCAGTAACATCGATAACATCTGCCCCACATCCAGACCTGCAAACATAACAGTAACATCGATAACATCTGCCACACATCCAGACCTGCAAACACAGCAGTAACATCGATAACATCTGCCACACATCCAGACCTGCAAACACAGCAGTAACATCGATAACATCTGCCACACATCCAGACCTGCAAACACAGCAGTAACATCGATAACATCTGCCACACATCCAGACCTGAAACAAACACAGCAGTAACGTCGATAACATCTGCCACACATCCAGACCTGAAACAAGCACAGCAGTAACATCGATAGCATCTGCCACACATCCAGACCTGAAACAAACACAGCAGTAACGTCGATAACATCTGCCACACATCCAGACCTGCAAACACACAGCCGTTTGTTTGTTTGTTTGTTGGGGCTTAAGGGCGCGACGACTGCGTGGCCAATTTGCGCCCATGAAAAACAGCAGTAACATCGATGACATTCAGCAGTAACATCGATGGCATTCAGCAGTAACATCGATGACATTCAGCAGTAACATCGATGACATTCAGCAGTAACATCGATGGCATTCAGCAGTAACATCGATGACATTCAGCAGTAACATCGATGACATTCAGCAGTAACATCGATGACATTCAGCAGTAACATCGATGACATTCAGCAGTAACATCGATGACATTCAGCAGTAACATCGATGACATTCAGCAGTAACATCGATGGCATTCAGCAGTAACATCGATGACATTCAGCAGTAACATCGATGACATTGACACTTCCAGGCCTGGAGACAGGTCAACTGAGAATACGAAATAATATAATTTAGACCCCTGCAGCCGGCTTGTCGCAGTCACCGGACAGGCAACATTCGGTATCACCTGTTGATGGACGAGGACTGACTGCACACGCACGGCCACGCATTTGATGAATGCTTGCATACATGCCGTTGAATGTTGGCGTAAAAAACAACGTTTTGGAGGGTAACTAGGATGAGAATCACGGTGCAAGTGTGTGGTATCGTGCACTTGGGTTTGAAGCTTTGCATGCCAATTTGCTACGTGGAAATGTTTTACCATTCTGAATATGACAAAACAATCGGGATCGTTTAATGTGCACTACAAAACCCACTCAGAAAACCCCGAAATCTCCTCTCCAGAAACCTCCCAGACTCCAACCACCACCGCCACCGCCACCGCCACCGCCACCGCCACCGCCACCGCCACCGTCACCGTCACCGTCACCGTCACCGTCACCGCCACCGCCACCGCCACCGCCACCGCCACCGCCACCGCCACCGCCACCGCCACCGCCACCGCCACCCCACCGCCGGGTACGTCCGGCCACTCACCGTTATTGACTCCGGGCAGTTTCCAGGCCACCACGTTGACTGACGGCTCCTTATCGGCCGGCTCGGGGCTGGTCGGCATGTCCCAGACGCTGTCCTGGTTCACCTGGTTGCTGGACCAGCCCTCGGTGGCCGTGATGGCCGTGCGCATCGCCTTCAGTCGCTCCAGGTCCGAGGTGTCAGCCCCGCCGCCCTGAGGGGCAGCCGGCGCGGCGGGGGACACGGCTGCCCCGCCGCCCCCGCCGCCGCCGCCGGCTGACGCGGAGCCTGGACGGGGAGAAAAGGTGGTACAAGCGAGAACAAAAGCTGGCAACACATTGCAAGTATCATCTGTTAGACGATTTACATGGTGCACAGCTACAAGGACTTTGCGCTATGAAAACAAGACATTTAAGGTGTTCCACTGTTCATTCATCGAGAGCTAATGGGCACCAATGCTGCGAGAGAGATGAAAACCATTGCCATTGATTTCCACTAGCATTTGGTCCGATAAAAACGACACTTAGGAAGTAGTTTCCAATGCATTGCTATCTGGAAAGTGCAGCTTTCAAGACAAGACAATACGATCGTTATAAGCATGCTGCGTTGTGTTTCCAGTAACAGGAAGCCGCCACAGCAGTACAACAAAGAGACCAATACGATTGATCTGCTTGCGTCACAAAGCTGTCGGACTCTGCTGGGCTTTGCTAGCCTGTACCATATCGGTTTACCCCGCCTTGCGCCTCTGCCTGCAGTGTGGAGTGTGAACCCACCTTCACCGGCGGTCTGCGCCGTCCTCTGCCCCGCAGTGGCGGCCTGCTGCGGCTGCTGGGCGCCTCCTCCAGCCGCCGGCTCCGCCACAGCGCCGTTCTTGGCCGGCGCCGCACTGCCAGCGCCAGGCGGGGGCGGCGCGGCGCCCGCGGGCGGCGGTGCCGCCCCCGCCGGCCGCCCAGCGACGCCCCACTGGCCGGGCGGCGGCGCCGGCTGTCCCCAGCTGGCCGCCCCGGGTGCAGGGACGGCGGCGGCGGTGGCGGCCGGCGGCGGCGGCGCGCCCCAGCCGCCGGCTCCGTTGTTGCCTGTGCTCTCGCCACCGCCCGCCAGCCGGGCCCAGCGCGGCAGACGCCAGCCGGCGGAGGTGGCCGGCCCGCGCGGTGGCACCCGCACCAGCGTGGTCACCGCCGCCGCGACTGCTGCCGGACGCAGCTGGGGGCAGGCCGGGACACGGGGGGGGGGGGGGGGGGGGGGGGGTCAGGCCAAGTCACGGTCACGGTCAGATCGGCGTCGCGTGACGGTCAGGCAACGGGCAGGTCACCTAATCCAACGGGCAGGTCACCTAATCCAACGGGCAGGTCACCTAATCCAACGGACAGGGCACCTAATCCAACGGGCAGGTCACCCACTCCAACGGGCAGGTCACCTAATCCAACGGGCAGGTCACCTAATCCAACGGGCAGGTCACCTAATCCAACGGACAGGGCACCTAATCCAACGGGCAGGTCACCCACTCCAACGGGCAGGTCACCTAATCCAACGGACAGGGCACCTAATCTAAAGGACAGGTCACCTAATACAACGGGCAGGTCACCTAATCCAACGGACAGGGCACCTAATCTAAAGGACAGGTCACCTAATACAACGGGCAGGTCACCCAATCCAACGGGCAGGTCACCCGATCCAACGGGCAGGTCACCCAATCCAACGGGCAGGTCACCCAATCCAACGGGCAGGGCACCTAATCCAACGGGCAGGGCACCTAATCCAACGGGCAGGTCAAGTAAAAGGCAGGACAGTCACGGTCAGGACAGTCACGGTCAGGACAGTCACGGTCAGGACAGGACAGGACCCAAGGCGGACGCTTTTACTACACAGCGCCCCACACGTTCACTTCGTCATTATTGCATCGGTTTCGATAACTTTGACGTCATATTAAAGGCATCCAACCAATCGGCATACAAGCAGCATGATTATAGCGGTATGGTCGTGGAGCGTGTCCAAAAATTCTTGCGTTCCATGTGGCGCAGCTACATTATTTCTCAGAACAAAACACGATTATTTGGACTTTAGGGTGCATCTCGGACTTTAGGGTGACTTTAGGGTGCATCCATTACTCGGTCATACGTCGCCCCCATTTTGAAGTTAAGTTGTACCTCCAGTTCACTTACCTTGCCGCCGGCGGGGTGGCCGAGGTCCATGGACGGAGAGCTTATCACAGAGAGGGGAGGGGCCTGGCGGTCGCTCACTCCGCCAGTCCCGGTCACGGCTGCCACCGACACCCCGACCTCTGAATACAGGGGTCAGGTCAGGTCAGGTCAGGTCATGTCAGGGTGCAGCTTATCACAGAGATGTCGGTCAGACCGACCCAGACAGCCTGACCTCTGAGGGAGGTGACGAGACACCAAAGGTCAGAGGACGGGCAGTTTGACCTCTGAGGGAGGTAAAGAGAGACCAAAGGTCAGAGGACGGGCAGTTTGACCTCTGAGGGAGGTGACGAGAGACCAAAGGTCAGAGGACGGGCAGCCTGACCTCTGAGGGAGGTGACTGGAGACCAAAGGTCAGAGGACGGGCAGCCTGACCTCTGAGGGAGGTGACGAGAGACCAAAGGTCAGAGGACGGGCAGTTTGACCTCTGAGGGAGGTAAAGAGAGACCAAAGGTCAGAGGACGGGCAGTCTGACCTCTGAGGGAGGTAAAGAGAGACCAAAGGTCAGAGGACGGGCAGCCTGACCTCTGAGGGAGGTGACGAGACACCAAAGGTCAGAGGACGGGCAGTCTGACCTCTGAGGGAGGTGACGAGACACCAAAGGTCAGAGGACGGGCAGTCTAACCTCTGAGGGAGGTGACGAGACACTAAAGGTCAGAGGACGGGCAGCCTGACCTCTGACGGACAGGCACAGGACCAATGTCAATCAGACCGACCCAGACAGCCTGACCTCTGAGGGAGGTGACGAGAGACCAAAGGTCAGAGGACGGGCAGTCAGTCACCGGGCGTTGGGCAGTAAGACAAGTTAACAAACAGCCTCGCAAGAAATATAGAGCAATGTTTTGTTTTATCGGAATGATGGCGATGGCACCATGCCAAGGCAGCTCAGTAGTTGTTGTAGTTGATTGCTTTTTATTATATAATCATCCATTCCCGTATAAATTCGACTCCCGGCTGGCCGCCAATGTCAGCTGTACCGACCGAGCACAAACATCAGCACGTACCGTCGTATTCGGGGTGGGAGTCGGTCGCAGCCGTCGCTGCTGCTGCTGCTGCTGCTGTCGCCGGCGCGACGCCAGCCGCCTGCCAGCGCACGGACATGCAGAACGTTAGACACCGAGCGCACGGACACACACACGGGATGTCAGAGGGCGGGGCCGGGGACACACACACAAACACAGTCAGAGGGCGGGAACACAGACAAACCCCCGCACGCGCACGCGCACGCGCACGCGCACGCGCACGCACACGCACACGCACACGCACACGCACACGCACACGCACACGCACACGCACACGCACACGCACACGCACACGCACACGCACACGCACACGCACACGCACACGCACACGCACACGCACACGCACACGCACACGCACACGCACACACACACACACACACACACACACACACACACACACACACACACACACACACACACACACACACACACACACACACACACACACACACACACACACACGGAACGTCAGAGGGAGGGGACACAGACACGCAAACACAAACACACGGAACGTCAGAGGGCGGGGACACAAACACACACGGAACGTCGGAGGGCGGGAACACAGAAACACAAACACACATGGAACGTCAGAGGGCGGGGACACAGACACACACACACATGGAACGTCAGAGGGCGGGAACACAAACACACAAACACACACGGAGCGTCAGAGGGCGGGGACACAGACACACAAACACATATGGAACGTCAGAGGGCGGGGACACAGACACACAAACACATGGAACATCAGAAGGCTCTCGCTTCTCTTTGACAGGCGAATACTGATCCCTGTGGCTCTCGCTTCTCTTTGACAGGAGGAGCAAAGTCAGGACATGTGCACATCGTGGACAAATCAACCAAAACCTGCCACACGATTACCAAAAGTGTTTGGATTCATACTGTGAAAATCTGCACACAAACAAGAATTAACAGAGACAGAAACATGCTAAGAAGGAATTAAATATAACATCCTAAGAATATACAAGGAACAAGGAAGAAATGTGCTTATCGAAGCTGAGGATGCTCGCGAGTCAGGGCGATTCTGATCAGCGTATATGCCGGTTTTCCCAGCATCAACTCAGCGATCTCAGTCATTGTGCAGCACGTTATCATCGTCACGTTATCATCGTCACGTTATCATCGTTACGTTATCATCGTCAAGTTATCATCGTTACGTTATCATCGTCACGTTATCATCGTCACGTTATCATCGTCACGTTATCATCGTCACGTTATCATCGTTACGCTATCATCGTTACGCTATCATCGTTACGCTATCATCGTTAAGTTACCATCTTCACGTTATCATCGTTATGTTATGTTATCATCGATACGTTATCCTCGTTACGTTATCATCGTCACGTTATCATCGCTACGTTATGTTATCATCGATACGTTATCCTCGTTACGTTATCCTCGTCACGTTATCCTCGTTACGTTATCATCGTCACGTTATCATCGTCACGTTATCATCGTTACGGTAGCATCGTTACGTTATCATCGTTAAGTTATCATCGTTACGTTATCATCGTCACGTTATCATCGTCACGTTATCATCGTTACGCTATCATCGTCACTCTATCATCCTTACGCTATCATCGTTACGTTATCATCTTCACGTTATCATCGTTACGTTATGTTATTATCGATACGTTATCCTCGTTACGTTATCATCGTCACGCTATCATCGTTACGTTATGTTATCATCGTTACGTTATGTTATCATCGTTACGTTATCATCGTTACGTTGTCATCATTACGTTATCATCGTTACGTTATCATCGTTACGTTATCGTCACGTTATCATTGTTACGTTATCATCGATACGTTATCCTCGTTACGTTATCATCGTTACTTTGTCATCGTTACGTTATCCTCGATACGTTATCCTCGTCACGTTATCATCGTTACGTTATCATCGTTACGTTATCATCGTTACCTTATCATCGTCACACTATCATCGTTACGCTATCATCGTCACGTTATCCTCGTTACGTTATCATCGATACGTTATCCTCGTTACGTTATCAACGTCACGTTATCCTCGTTACGTTATCAACGTCACGTTATCCTCGTTACGTTATCAACGTCACGTTATCCTCGTTACGTTATGTTATCATCGTTACGTTATCCTCGTTACGTTATCGTGACGTTATCATCGTCACGTTATCATCGTTACGTTATCATCGTCACGTTATCATCGATACGTTATCCTCGTTACGGTATCATCGTTACGGTATCATCGTTACGTTATCACGTCACGTTATCACGTCACGTTATCATCGTCACGCTATCATCGTTACGTTATGTTATCATCGTCACGTTATCCTCGTTACGTTATCGTTACGTTATCATCGTGACGTTATCATCGTGACGTTATCATCGTTACGTTATCATCGTCACGTTATCATCGTTACGTTATCATCGTCACGTTATCATCGTTACGTTATCGTCGATTTCTCCACATCTGGATACACGCACCGTCCCACCTTCCGCCCAGCACAGGTGCAGGGAGATGGGGTGGGGGGGGGGGGGGGGGGAGGCAGATGGCGTATATGACGGGAGAAAACACGCCAAGTGAACAATTGACAGGCGACAGGTGACCAAATGACAAGGTGTGCGTGACGTTGGTACGCCCAGCAGCCTGTGGCTGTCTGTCTCAGCCTGTCAACTTTCATCTGTCAACATTTAGTTGATAGGTGATTGGTGGCGACGTTTGACAGGCGAGAGTTTGATGGCCGTTAGCTTGTGCCAATTTGCAGCAATTGCTTACGATGTGTGTATACTCACCACTGCTAACCAGAATCGTTAATGCCAGGCCAGATTGAGGCCATTTTGACAGCTCAGGATGGGCGTGGCAACGGAGTCGCAGATGTGGTGAGACGATGCCACGGTATGACGGTGACGTGATGCTGTGACGATATTGTGACGGCGTGGCGGTGTGATGGTATGATGTGACGATATTGTGATGATGTGATGATATTGTGTCGGCGTGGAGGAGTGTGATGGTATGATGATGTGACGATATTGTGACGGCGTGATGGTATGTGACGATATTGTGGTGTGATGATGTGACGATATTGTGACGGCGTGGCGGTGTGATGGTATGATGTGACGATATTGTGATGATGTGATGATATTGTGTCGGCGTGGAGGAGTGTGATGGTATGTGACGATATTGTGATGTGATGTGACGATATTGTGACGGCGTGATGGTGTGATGGTATAATGATGTGACGATATGTGACGGCCGCTCAGTGCGTCGAGTTGACGATATGACCGGGAAGTCAGGCCACAGACACACGTCAGGCGAATACTGATCCCTGTGGCTCTTGCTTCCCTTTGACAGGAGAACTGATCCCTGTGGCTCTCGCTTCCCTTTGACAGGCGAATACTGATCCCTGTGGCTCTCGCTTCTCTTTGACAGAACTGATCCCTGTGGCTCTCGCTTCCCTTTGACAGGCGAATACTGATCCCTGTGGCTCTCGCTTCTCTTTGACAGGCGAATACTGATCCCTGTGGCTCTCGCTTCTCTTTGACAGGAGAACTGATCCCTGTGGCTCTCGCTTCCCTTTGACAGGAGAACTGATCCCTGTGGCTCTCGCTTCCCTTTGACAGGCGAATACTGATCCCTGTGGCTCTCGCTTCTCTTTGACAGGAGAACTGATCCCTGTGGCTCTCGCTTCCCTTTGACAGGCGAATACTGATCCCTGTGGCTCTCGCTTCTCTTTGACAGGCGAATACTGATCCCCGTGGCTCTCGCTTCTCCTTTGACAGGAGAACTGATCCCTGTGGCTCTCGCTTCCCTTTGACAGGCAAATACTGATCCCTGTGGCTCTCGCTTCCCTTTGACAGGCGAATACTGATCCCCGTGGCCCTCGCTTCTCCTTTGACAGGCGAATACTGATCCCTGTGGCTCTCGCTTCTCCTTTGACAGGCGAATACTGATCCCCGTGGCTCTCGCTTCCCTTTGACAGGCGAATACTGATCCCCGTGGCCCTCGCTTCTCCTTTGACAGGCGAATACTGATCCCTGTGGCTCTCGCTTCTCCTTGACAGGCGAATACTGATCCATGTGGCTCTCGCTTCTCCTTGACAGGCGAATACTGATCCCCGTGGCTCTCGCTTCCCTTTGACAGGCGAATACTGATCCCTGTGGCTCTCGCTTCTCTTTGACATGCGAATACTGATCCCTGTGGCTCTCGCTTCTCCTTGACAGGCGAGCACTGATCCCCGTGGCTCTCGCTTCTCCTTGACAGGCGAATACTGATCCCTGTGGCTCTCGCTTCTCCTTTGACAGGCGAATACTGATCCCTGTGGCTCTCGCTTCTCTTTGACAGACGAATACTGATCCCTGTGGCTCTCGCTTCTCTGACAGGAGAACTGATCCCTGTGGCTCTCGCTTCTCCTTGACAGGCGAACTGATCCCTGTGGCTCTCGCTTCTCTTTGACAGGCGAATACTGATCCCTGTGGCTCTCGCTTCTCTTTGACAGGCGAATACTGATCCCTGTGGCTCTCGCTTCTCTTTGACAGGCGAATACTGATCCCTGTGGCTCTCGCTTCTCCTTGACAGGCGAACTGATCCCTGTGGCTCTCGCTTCTCTTTGACAGGAGAACTGATCCCTGTGGCTCTCGCTTCTCTTTGACAGGAGAACTGATCCCTGTGGCTCTCGCTTCTCTTTGACAGGCGAATACTGAGCCTCGTGGCTCTCGCTTCTCTTTGACAGGCGAATACTGATCCCTGTGGCTCTCGCTTCTCTTTGACCGAACGCTAGGTTGACAACTGGCAATACCGAGTAAAATGCCGACAGAGCGGACATAACACGTCAAAAACAGGTCAGCCTGTGAGGGTCGGCTGGTTTGGAGTGAAGCGAGTGACAGGTTACCGGAGAAGCTAGGGTCAGGGTTCACGGGCAGCATCCCTGCCACGCCATGCTGTACGAGAGCCAGAGAAAGTCGACCCGGACCCACACAACAGTGGAGGTCCACACGCATCGCTAACTAAATGCAGTCAGGTGACACTTGGGGGTTTCCCTGCCGCGGAGACACCCAAAAAGCACACCTGCACTGGCAGGTAGCGAAAGTACGCCGATGCCAGCGAGGAGTTGGTCTAGCACAGCACCCTACCATGATTACAGATCCGAGCCAGCGCCAAACACAGATCCGAGCCATGCGGGACTACCGAGCTACCCTCCAGCTGTGGAGTCCACGACTGTGGAGTCCACGACTGTGGAGTCCACGACTGTGGAGTCCACGACTGTGGAGTCCACGACTGTGGAGTCCACGACTGTGGAGTCCACGACTGTGGAGTCCACGACTGTAGAGTCCACAACTGTGGAGTCCACAACTATAGAGTCCACGACTGTGGAGTCCACAGCTGGAGGATCCAGTGTAGACCCATCGGAAGGTGGCGGCCCACCATGTATAGGTATCTCATGCCGTCCTCTACAGCCGCTACTCTCGCCGCCTAAGCATGAGACGTTAAGACTGCACAGGTGCTGACGATGTCTGGTGACGATCACTTGGGCTTTAGGGCGACGCAAATACCCGGCTTATAACGCCCACACAGCTGCGTCTGAGAGCGCGTGTGACGTGTGACGTGTGCCATATGCGAGTGTTAGCGAGTGTACTAGCGAGTGTACTAGCGAGTGTACTAGCGAATGTACTAGCGAGTGTACTAGCGAGTGTACTAGCGAGTGTACTAGCGAGTGTATTAGCAAGTGTGCTAGCGAGTGTACTGGCGAGTGTACTGGCGAGTGTACTGGCGAGTGTAATATCGAGTATACTAGCGAGTATACTAGCGAGCGTACTAGCGAGTACACTGGCGAGTGTATTAGCGAGTATACTAGCGAGTGTACCAGCGAGTGTACTAGCGAGCGTGCTAGCGAGCGTACTGGCGAGTGTACTAGCGAGTGTACTAGTGAGTGTACTAGCGAGTATGCCAGCGAGTGTGAGGACTAACCGTATCGCGCTGGTCGTCAGGCACTTGTGCGAGGCCGGCCGCCGGCGAGCCGCCGCCTCCGTCTCCGTCATCCGTGGAATGCAACATGGCCGCCACCATCGCCGCCGCAGTCGGACGACGGGCTTCCGTCTGCGGAGAAACAAACATGCATACATTTCATATGGGAGATGGCACAGAAACAAGGCATTCTGTATTTGAGATGAAGAGTGTCACGCCGTTGAGGTGTAAGAATAGTAATGATAAAGAGCATGGTTGGATGAATATTCAGGCACAAGGTCACATGTGAAATCTGATCTCATTGTGATAGTTACGAGCGTCGATTCAAAGAGTTGTGGTCAGATGGGAGTTGAGTGCACTTAGTAACATGGGACGAAATGTCTTCCAATCACAATTCTTGATGGATAATTTAGTTTCCATCGGACATGTTGGTATTATTAGCCATAAAACTGCCGAGAGATTGTACAGGAACACATCTTCTAGATAGATACTTCATGATTAAACTAATATTGTTTGTCATGTGATATACAAGACATGACCAGCCTTGGAATTTGGGACATTTTCTGGCTTTTTTGGGTCCAAAGAATTTTGCTCTCTTCATAATTGTTCAGGAAATTTACTCTCTTTTCGCCTGATCTTACCGACATTGTAATTAAAATATAATTAAATTTTCCTCACAAGGATTTAATATCTATTACAAATCAGGATTTTTTACTTTCCAAGTAAAATAATTGAAACAAATATGAAAATCTTAACTTGCCTGACAATACAATTTTACTCTCCACCTATGGATTTTTACTCTCTGGGACCAGGTCATGAATTGAAAAATCCTACACTGGACATGACAAGACACCACAACACAGGCAGAAAACAAACCGTCTTGAAAGACGAACACGACGAAGAAGACATCAGTATACTTACACTGACAAACTGCCCTGAATTATTGCAACAGAACATTGAGATATTATGTGTATCTTTGGTGCCGATCGGAGAACAGCCGAACACTGTGAACAGAACAGGGGGCAGTTATCACTCAGCCACGCGCCTCAAGCATGAACAGTACACAGCACTGAGGCCTCTGGCAAACAATAACTACAGAGAAACGATCGAGCAACACTGTATGGTATCGTCGCCGAAACAATGCATTTATACTTCCTGATGTTTTCTAGTTCTTAGCAGGAAGTCTCACGGCTTCGTTTTCTATTTGTTTTGATGCTCGCATACAGTTATAAGCTCCCACAATAACTACATGAACCAAACTCGTTTGATCAATAACAGCGTAAAGCATACTTATTTATACAGTCATAGTCCACTCAATTCCACGGCCCGTTTTAATCAACACATTACCCGCGACCAATTCCCAGTCGCGACAGACGCAATCAACACTAATACCATGGATGAGAGATACCTGGATCGGCAACTCCGCGCCCGTGGCCGACCAACGACAGACAGGAAACCGCCGCGGCTTAGCATAGGAACGACATAGGAAACCAGGTGGTCGGCGCGGTCGCCAACATCAAAGGCGCCGACGGAGAGTTGCCGATCCAGGTATCTCTCATCCATGCTATTACATATCAACCTTCCAGCAATTGAGCTGCACTTTCAGCAATTGAGCTGCACGAATTCCAGCAATTGAGCTGCAATTGAGCACACGATAACGCGAATAACACAAAATAACACACACGACCCAGTGCAACGAACCAGAGGCACTCCTTCGAACATAAAGGAAGAGGCTGATTGCAGACCTACCTGGAGCAGGGGAGGCTACTGCTGCCGCGGTGTCGTCGCGAGGCGACGCCCGGCAGGAACTGTGTAACACCAGACTGCCTAAGGGCGAACAACAACACTGCTGTCAGCCCCAGGGACCATGTAACACCGGACTGCCTTAGGCGGCGAACAACAACACTGCTGTCAGCCACAGGGACCATGTACCACCGGACTGCCTTAGGCGGCGAACAACAACACTGCTGTCAGCCACAGGGACCATGTAACACCGGACTGCCTTAGGCGGCGAACAACAACACTGCTGTCAGCCCCAGGGACCATGTAACACCGGACTGCCTTAGGCGGCGAACAACAACACTGCTGTCAGCCCCAGGGACCATGTAACACCGGACTGCCTTAGGCGGCGAACAATGGCTGTTTAAGCAGTTTAACACGTTGATCAAACTAGCAGCAGTTTTATACCAATCTGGAGATTGATATTAAAAATAAAGCAGACACCTCAGATTGGGCCCAAAAGCCCCTAAATGATAGAGTTTAACGGCCTGATAATGATGAGCATAAAAGCTAAGCTCAGCCCGCCCTAGTTAGGAAGTTATAATGGGTCAAACGTCAAGGTCATCTGGGGCGGACCCCTACGATTCTCTGAAAATTCTCAGCATGATAACATTTGACCTAATTATGAGCATAAAAGCTAAGCTCGGTAACCCTAGTACATAACAATTTGTTTTCAAGCGAGGCAAAACAGCCCCTAAACTTTAAGGTCAACCTTGAGTTAACGGACGCGCCCCAGTACATATGCCGACGTCGGCTTTCTAGTGATACGTTCGTAAGTTACTTAAAGTTCGAAGAAAGTATAATTTGTACCATACATTTTTAGATAATTGGCAAACTGATTATTTTGTAAACGAAATAAAAAAAAACAATTATCTAAAAACCCATGATTGTTTAATGTTGAACAATTTGTACGAACGCAGCAACAATATTGCGTTCGTGCTACATGCGTCTTTTAAAGCACGTTTTGAAGGTGCATAGGCATCCAATATCGATTCGAATTCGTTATCTGTTCAGAAAACAATATTATTGGATACAAGTGTGGCAGAAAACGGGACCATCAGAGCAACAAACGTTCCTGATTCTATGTAAGTAATCTTAGATCAATGACTGAGCGTATATATAAATTCCGACGTATGGGGCATTCCACGACAAATCGACCAAGGCTTGATACACTCATATTTTTGAAAATTCTGAAAATGGGTTTATACGGTAATCTCGGGCGCTAAAGCCAGCTGTAACAATCTTACATTTTTCCAGATCGACGGTCACCGAGTTATAGTCTCGGGCATTTTTGAGAGGTCATGTTGTAAGGACATCTTTGCTCGCCTGTAGCTCGTCAACTAACAGCACGAACGTAATATAATTGCATGTGGTTGAGCTCGCACTGATGCGAGGAAACTTTTGGCAATTTCGGATTTGTTTACCCTGTGACCTAGTTTTCCATGAAATACCTTGATCTGTGGCACCTCAAAATGTGCATTTTTTTCCCGAAGCCAAATCAGTCTTTGATTTTATTATTATTTATTATGCGTTTTGCCAATAAAGAGTACTTGTAAGCTTCACAAAAACTCCGGTAGGCGGCGCTGCGAACACATGTGTATCTTCGGACTGGGTAGATATATCGAGATGCAGTAAACGACAGTGGATAGGTCTATGTATTGTGAGAGGAAAATGTAAGAATACTTTTGAAATTTGAGGTCAAGGTCAAGGTCATATTTAAGGTAAAATATTGAAATTACGACCTTAAATGACATTGACCTCAAATCACAAAAGTATTTGTATATTTTCGTCTCAGAATACTTAGACCTATCTACTGTCTTTACCGCATCTCGATATCTCTACCCAGTCCATAGATACACATAAATGTGTTCAAAGCGCTACCAGCAATATTTGACCTTAATACGACCTTGACCTCAGATCACAAAAGTATTCCTATATTTTCGTCTCAGAATACTTAGACCTATCCACTATCGTTTACTGCATCTCGATATCTCTACCAGCCCGAAGCTACACAGATATGTTCGCAGCGACGCCTACCGGAGTTCTTGCGAAGCTTAAAAGTACTCTTTATATGCTAAACAAAGTACTCTTTATATGCTAAACGCATTTTTCTTTTTCTTTTTGAAAAAAAAAAATCATAAAGACTGATTTGGCTTCAGAAAAATGCACATTTTGAGGTGCCACATCAAGGTATTTCATGGAAAACTAGGTCACGAGGTCACCGGGTCAAAAAACACAAAAATTCAAAATCCGACATTGCCCAAAGTTTCCTCGCATCAGTGCGAGTTCAACCATATGGAATTATATTACGTTCATGCTGTTTGTTGATAAGCTATAGGCGATCAAAGATGACCTTACACCACGACCTCTAAAAAATGCTCGAGGCTATAACTCGGTGACCGTTGATCTGAGAAAAAAGATTGTCACAGCTGGCTTTAGCGCCCGAGATTACCATATAAACCCATTTTCAGAATTTTCAAAAATATGAGGGTGTCAAATTTAATATTTGTTGGCCGATTTGTCGTGGAATGCGTTTGGTATGCGTTATTCCACGTCCCTTTATTACATATGTTATGTAACAATGTAATGTTGTTATCCATTAGTGTAGTGGTAATACCGCGCTCTAGCGCTCGACGGTCGGTGTCGCAGCGACCGACTGTGACCGGGCGAGGTCACCGGGTCATCGCCCGCGGCGCTGGGCCGGCCGAGCGCAGCGGAATCGGCCGGCCGGAGCGGGGCAGTCAGTCGGCGCCAGGCTCGGGGCTCGCACGCGGTGTGGCGCTGGAACAGGGTGCAGTTGTACGGTTTTGCTGTCTGTTTATTTCTTTAGTTCTATGTGTATTCGGTCAAATCATCCATCATAATCAATTTAATGTCAAATGTTAATGATTGCAGTAACTATGACAATCAAGTACACGAAGCATTCCATTGCCTTGTCTGTCTGCCTATTTGCCGCCACTTGCAGTAGGTGTCTCGTTAGGCACCCTCTCCTTTTCTTTTGTCAGATCAGCCGTCAACCTGAAGCACGACTTTGAAGAATTTGGAAACGCAGGTGCGACAATGGCCGTACAACGTGGCCAACTGTTCTCGGCAGCCGAGAGGAGGCCGCTTATACCATCTATATTACTATTTGACAAGCGTCTGTCTGTCTATCCGCTCAGTGTATTCAGTTTAACCCGGCATTGGCTGTGGGGGGGGGGGGGACGTTTTTCGCCGCCCCTGGTTATCTTCCGAACCAATAACCGCAGCGAGACGCACAAGGCGGCAACCGAAAGCTCTCAACGAGACGCATCCAAGACATACACAAAATTTCCCAAATCAGGTCATATTTCAGGTCACAGTCAGGTCAAAGATAAAATTGAGATGAGTTTTTGAGTCATACCTTCCATCCAAAGCCTCAGATTGCGACTATTATCGCACAAAGTGCTCTCAAAGGTATAATATATATCCCGCATAAGCAAAAGTGAAATTGTAAGCAAGGATCAAGGTCAAGGTCAGGTCAAGGTCAGGTTAAGGTCAGGTCACACAAGGGCACATGTCTACCGAAAGCCATGTGACACATGTTGTATGGGTTATTTTACACGTATAATTCGATAGTGGCAGTCATTTTCACAATCTGACATCATATAAGGTCAAGGTCAGGTAAAATAAGGTCAAAATGTGAAATTGATAAATATAAGTAAACAAGGCCGGTCAAACAATAATAACTGGTCTAGACCAGTTTTGTCTCGGAAATACAATGCTGGAATTTATTTGTTTGTATCTGGTCGCTAACAGCCAAAAAACGCAATTTCAAAATATGACGTCATGAGTTACTCATACTTAGGGAGCGATAAGTCAGTACAAAATAAAGATATTGCCTTTAAATTTGGTTTGGGTATTGCCTACATGTCGTTTCTCAACATATCTTCCGGTTTATGAAAACAATTGAAAGGGCATTTAAAAAAAATGGGGTCAAAAACCAAATGTTTTAAAAAAATTATAGATAGCCAGTTTGTAGCCCTTGCAATTATCTATCTGTTGGCGTTTTTCGATTACATTTTTCTTTAAATATGGCATTTCTACGTGCTGGCAAAGTTTAGCTTATTTTTTTTTGTCAAACTCGTGTGTAGTGGCTGGCGTCACTAAATTCGCTATATTTCGACAAATTTTCGACAAAATTTCTTTATTTTCGCACAGAAGACGTATAATTGATGTAGGAGAAGGTACCTGCAGTTTCACGTCGATAGCGCTATTAGTTCCTGAACTATTGCGAAAGTCCGTCAGGGAGGGGGGGGCGAAAACACCCCCGCCAATGACGGGTTAAAAGTCCCAGTTAATTCACGTGCAGTTAATTCACGTGCTGAATTGGTGCGGATACCTTCATGCTGGAGATGCCAGCCAGCTATGCATAGGACATATGTGGGAGATGGGAACTACGTCACCGACGCACCGGAGTTGGAGGGGCGGTGATCCCTTGACGGGTAATAGGTAATTAGGTACGACGGGTGTGCCACGGGTAGTGACCACCACTTGACCTGCATAGTGTATACAATCGTCCAGCGGAGCGGACGGGTTAGCACTAGTGTTTATACTGTGTGACCACTGACCTTGGGATGATTTGATGCACGTACATAAGAGTCGGATAAATTTGTTAGTGTTTACATATCTGCAGAAGTCTGAGAAGCCTTCTGTAATTGCTGGCAGAGCGCCTGGGAGCCGACCTCCGCAGGTCGGGTCAACGTCTGGGAAATGTCAGGCCAGTGGTGGCAGACGTCGGCCCGATGTCGGGGTAACATCGGCTACACGTCGGGAGTATGTCGGGTCAACAGCGGCCCGACATCGGCCAGATGTCGGCCCGATGTCGGCCCGATGTCGGCCCGATGTCAGCATGCCGAGCTACTTTCCGTGCCGAGATGCCGACGTTGGCCCGATGTCGGCTGGACCTCGGCATATGCGGACATATCCGACGTCTAGCAGGCGTCGGGTCGACATCGGGCCGACGTCCAGCCGACGTCGGCTCGACGCACATAAGGCTAACTCGGTATCACGGGTGGCCAATGCCAAATTTAACTTTCCCCAACACAAATTTGATCATCTCATATGCTAGTTAAATGTCCAATTAGCTGATGAAAATTAAAAGTTATTACATTCGGAAAGGGTCCATTTGACAACAGGCGCCTGCACAGAGTGTTTCGATCCGTGTTTCTGATGCGACATTTTGCACTTGAAAATATATCGATATTAATGTCCTATAGCGCGCCACAGAGATGTATTATCCGGGACATCTGCACTTCTAGGGTTGTGGTTCTGGCAACAGTGGCTGAGGCTTAACATTAAGTTTTATGTTTACCCTAACATTTGACAACATGTTAATCTCGTGCATGTTTTATAAGTGATAACGCTCGTAACGTCGCGACATAAAAGGGCAGCAAAACAAAAATTGCACCCCAGTCTACCAAGTGACCCAGACAGTAAGTTCTTACCAGACATACCCTTTAAGATCGGATATGATTTTCTAGCTTTGACTTGCGACGGAGAGCTCCGCATGCCTTCATTTTTGTCTCAAATGGGATGTGGACCAAGATGATGACGATGATGATGATGATGATGCCGATGACTTGGGTTTAAAGGCACCGCAGCTCCCAGGTTATGACGCCCATTATGGACCAAGACATTTCGATGAGTCGGAAACATCCTCATCCCTCACTTCTTGTTCAAAATTGGTCATCATGGGCCCTGAATTCCACTATGTGAAAATTCACGTGATCTGATTTCCGGTTTCCGAGTTATAGCCTCAGGCGGAAGTCACGCTGTAGAGACATTTGTATTTTATTTTTATTTTATATTAAAGGCAAAAATTGTACATTTGGATCAACCTGAATTTGCAATGAAAGGCAACCTGAATTTGCAATGAAAGGGACATTTTACTTCCGGCTTTTGTTGCTGACCTTGAATGACCTTGATTCCTAGATATCGTGATATTTAATTTGTTGACCTCACGTGACCCCCAGTACACTTCTGATTCCAATTTTTCACTTTGTATAATAGTTGTCCATACATTGTCTAGCCATGCAAAAAGTAAAGGGGCGTTTCCCTAAAAAAAATCGTACTTTTGCATCAATAACTGAAAAATACAAACCTTAGTAAACCGAAATTTGCCAATTGTCATTTTCGCTGGATTCGCCACTGAATAAAATGATGAAAATTTCGATGGTGTTAACTTATCAGTCATACTTGCTACATCCACCACTGCACAAAAAAGACACAATTTCGAGGTCAATATCTTCTTCATTACACTTCCTGATCACAAAACTGCCTATCCGTCACTATCTTGAAGGCATTTGTAGGATTTATCATGAACATAGGTAAAAAAACACCCATTTTATCACTCCTAGTGACGCCCCTGATTTTCCATAACTCTGACCATACGAAGTATGGGATGCACTGAGCAGCTACGTATTGAATGGCGTTTGATTTTTCGAAATCCGTTCACAAGTGAACCTGCCACTACAATACAAAGTTAATAATACAAAGTTATTCACGAAAAAACTTTTGGAAGAAAATGGCACCGTGACCTTCGCTGACCTCTGGAGCCTAAACTATCGACCTGACATAAAATTTGAGGACACCTTGGCGATTGCATTAAGAGCTTTTTATTGCTTTTTAGTTTCTTCCAAGCTATCATAGTTTCTGATATATTTGGGGGTTTCTGGAGCAAAGTCCTAAGACTGGAAAATCTGACCTTTGATGACCTCTGTCCTCTGGTGACATCAATATTGACCAGAGCCAAAAAATGACCGAAATAGTTTTGACATGATTTTTTGCAGAGCTATCAAACTGTGTTTTTGTATTATGGCTACTCCCCATAGGAGCCAAGTTAGAAGGGGGGGGGTCGTTAGACGCCCCCCCCCTTACCCCACGGCATGGTGAAGGTGGCGCCGAGCACCAGCATGGTGCAGGTTAATGCAATACAGTACAGAACATTGTTCAAAACATGTCTTTGCATGATATTTGTGTACATTATGAAATACAAAGAAAAAGTACAAAATCTTTGACAATGAAATGAATGTAAATGTGAGCTAAAATTGAAAACCACACAATTAGAGTTAAGACAAAGTTCCTATTTTGTTTTGCAATGAGCAATGGATAAAACATAATTTTAATTGAGAAAAGTCACATCTTTCTGTAAAAACCAGGTTCCTGAGGGCAACTAGTTAGAGTTTAGGTACAATAACTTGCAGCCTTGTTATGAAATGGATAAAGGTATGCTCACTGTATTCTGAAATGATTGAAGTATGAAATACACGAAAATACATGCACAACCTAACATAAATCAAGTAAATAATTAACAAAAAATAATGCTTGAATTTCACTAAACAAAATAATTATGGATTAACTCTTTTGCTCCAGCTCCTTGTATTATGCTGACATGGAAGGGGAGTAAACACAAATATTCAGTGCAACTTTGCATAAACAGCACAGTCACTAATCAGTGGCGCACAGTCACTAATCAGTGGAGTATGTGCTGTAGTGAAACTGTCTTCATTTTATATTAGGATGAGTGTACCATTCGTGTTGTCCATGCTTGTATGTGGCTCCGGAATAGCCCGCTTCGGCGTGGATGGGGTCCAACGTCAAATACAAATACAAATACCCTAGAGAATGTCCATAAGAGGTGGACCAAGCAGATCGAAGGCTAAATTCACTTAGCTATGCTGATCGCCTAGTCCTTGAACCTATACTCTGTGCAAGGAAGGCTTATGCGCACAGATCTAATACAATGCTGGAAAATTTCAATGGAAAATAATGCATTATGCCTGATGAGCTGTTTGGTCGCCCTCCGCAAACACACACTAGGGGCCACTGCCATAAGATTTTCCCCACCTTCACCCACACAGATATCAGAAAAGTTTTTGTTCTCTGTCACAGCATTGCTACTTGGAACGCTTTACCTGCTGCGACTGCATGTGCCCCCGACTTGACTAGCCTTAAAGGAATGCTAGAAGCACATGCACACGACAGTCTGTTTGTCTTTGTGTAGACATGCATGTGTCATAACTCTCCTTGTGGTGTATAAATTCATATGATATGTGTCTGATTAAGTACTCCTGGCCTAGCATGTAGTAATTGCATATCTTATTGACAAACTAATTAGAAGACGCACAATTCCAGCCATAAATTGGTGCCAAACTAAGTTAGGACTACCTACTGAGGCTGGCATGTCTAGGATTCTGGGTTCCTTCAAACTCCTTCCCATTCCAATTGCCATTTTTCTCTGATGCTACAGTAAGGAACCCAACCAGGTGAGAGAACCAGGTGAGAGCTCAAGCAATGCCACCAGGTTCCTGTGACTAAATCATATCTCTTACCTGATTCTCTTACCTGGTCAGGTTCCCTATAGCTTTGTCAGGAAAGGGTGGGCATGGAATATAGGGACGCCTAATTTACAGAAGCGCCAGCTGAAAAGTGTAGCAACATCCATAGTAGGCTTTGCAAAGAAGATGGCTGGAGTTAATAAATATATACAAATTATATAAATACAACAAATATCTTAACATTAATGTTGTATAAACCAACTGTGACTATATGTATACACAACACGATTTAAAATGATCACACCATAAACATGTCAATGTCCTTGAACACCTCCACAGAATCTAAGCAATAACATTGAAACAAATGACAGAACAATGGAAACAATATGCCTGAAAGAAGTGTATCCATCTTAAAATATGACCTAATGATTAAACCAGAAGCAGTAAGCAATGAGGAAACAAAATACAAACCATACACAATACAAAACAGTATGCTACGTAAGCACGTAAACATTACGGTGTTGTTTCTGATGCCAACTCGACGCACTACTTCGCGCAAAGGTAAGATGGCGAATTCAATCAGCAGACATTCTGTCGGGCTATTATGAACGAACAGATAGGTACTAATACAACCCTCTGCAGGGTTTAAAGTATTACAGCACTAACACCTCCCTTCTACTCACTTATCTGACTTTTCTCCATGACTTGAGGCCCCGAAACCCGCAGCCTCCCATTATTTCGTGAACTGGCCGGAGGAGCCTCTACCCGGGGCGCTCTAAATGCGTCTGAGGTATTGATTCGCTTCAATTTCGGAACACAATACGATAATACTGCAATATTTATCAACAAATGCACTAGTCAAGTCTCCAAATCACCACAATGCCAAAATGGAGCAACTCCGGTAGCCACACACTACCAAATGCACTAAAACAACCCACGCCAAAATAAACAGCTTCCAAATACACACCAGTTGGCAACTCCGGCCGTCAACACATAAGTTCGCAGGTATTTAAACATCTTTCCATTAAAACATTGATGCAAATCCACTGAAAGGTTGGACGCAGAGGCTCAGAAAGTATTCACGAATATTATTTTAACACGAAAATATCATTTCATTTGGCTGGTGAATTCATCGCTAAAATAAGTATCTGGTAACTTTGTGTCTGGCACTAGCCCACGGTAGATCTAGCCCATCCGGCATTGCCCTGCCCACAAGTGTCCGCTGCTAGAGGCCGCGTTGCGTCGCGCGGCGGTGCCCGCCCCCTGCCCGGCCCGACACCTCCACCGATGGCAGGGGCGTGTCCAGGAAGTTATTTTGGTGAAGCAGGAAGCGGAACCGGTCGTGGCAAGGAATGCGGCTTCCTTGGCCACGGGGCACGGGTCACGGGCGGGGCAACTCCGATCCGGAGCTTGAGGAGGCACAAGGCCCTTCTCTAGGTAATAGGTATACCTATATGCGGAAAGTTAACAATCACTGGGCACTTACAGATTCAGGAAGACCAAAACAAGTCGGTTTGGGACTGGGTAGTAAATCCCACACAGATTGCAACACCATAATATTTTATTTCTATATTTAGCTGTTGCTGCTGCAGCCTGCAGTTGCTTCTAGTCGCTACTGCTGCTTGCTGCTGCCAATGACGATGTCAGGGTGCATCCAAGGGGCGCTCTAAGTGCGTCTGCATCAGGGCCATTACATCCCTAAAAATATATATACAAAAATGGCACATTTCCTGTTTCGGAAAAACCTAAAGAATACAGACACAGAGGCAAGGTTGTTTAACAGTCCCTCGCAGACTAGTTATTGATTCAACTTTTGTTGGAACGATTCAATCATGATTCATTTTGGAATCTATAAAATATGATTGATGATTCAATCACTGTTCGATTCACGGATGCAATTTTGAGAATTGATTCCTTCCGATTCAAAGAATCAAAACAAATATTTTAATCGATTCACGTTTGATTCAACATTTAAATATCTTAGGTGAATTTATGTCAAATCAATACAAATGGAAACATGCATATATATGATCATTAAAACATTGTTACAGCAATAGTGTTTAAGTATACATGACTGTAGCCACTGGGACTGCATGTATTTGCACAATTTAACAGTGTACTTGAATCGTTAAATCTTTTGATTCAATCAGCCTTGATTTGATACGGGTTTTGCTTCAATCACGATTCATGAATCAAAAGATCTGGTGGTGAATCAATTATGTTTTGATTCAGTTAATTTTGATTGAACGATTCCAGTCGATTCAATCAGTGTCGAATCAATAACCAGTCTGAGTCCCTGATACACAAGTAAGCAAAGTCCGACGAGTTTTTGGGTTGTGTCGGATCTATTTAGACTGTATCTCCCAAACCAGCTTTTGTTGGCCATTCTGGATCCGCCACTGGAATGTGGATATAAATGACGACCATTCCATCACACTGCTCGCGTTCCAGCACCAGATAGCGCGATATGCATGCCACCTAGTGGCGAGACTGCACTGCTATCTTATGGCAAAAATGTCAGTCACTCGGCAATTGTATCGGATGGTGCTGCCCTCTATGTCTTAGTTCAGTATTAGTTCACACTTTACGAATATGATTCTGAACTGTTCCCTTTCGCAGTGACAGCACTGCAGACTGGTTATTGATTCACCTTTTTGGAAGGATTCAATCACGATTCATTTTGGAATATGAATGATTCAGTCACCGTTTGATTCATGGATAACCATTTTGAGAAAGGATTCTTTCCGATTCAAAGAATCAATTTTGCATTGGATCAAATCACGTTTGACTCACCATTGAAATAGCATTGCACAGTCTTATTGATTCAATCAGCCTCGTTTCTATGCGGGTTTTGATTCAATCATGATTCGTGAAACAAAAAATCCGGTGGTGAATCGATTCTTCTTTGATTCAAGGGATTTGTATTGAACGATTCCAACCGATTCAATCAGAGTCGAATCAAAAACCAGTCTGGACAGCATACCGCGGGTTCATACATACTTAAGAACACACTAAGGGTACATACTTAAGAACACACCGTTCCAAAATGCCATAATTCATCCTTAAAAGATAACTGCAATATTCCTTGTCTGAAGGACCCAACGTTCATGGCAGACTGGTTATTGATTCAAACTGATTTAAACGATTGGAATCGTTCAATCAAAATTCATTGAATCAAAACATAATTGATTCACCATGTTCTGATTATTTTTTTTATTCACCATCTTTGGATTCATTAATCGTGATTGAATCAAAACCCGCATCAAATCAAGGCTGATTGAATCAAAAGATTTAACGATTCAAGTACACTGGTAAATTGTGCAAATACATGCAGTACCAGTGGCTACATTCATTTATACTGAAATACTATTGCTGTAACAATGTTGTAATGATTATATATATATATATATATATATATATATATATATATATATATATATATATATATATATATATATATATATATATATATATATATATATATATATATATATATATATATATATATATATATATATATATATATATATATATATATATATATATATATATATATATATATATATAGATATAGATATAGATATAGATATAGATATAGATATAGATATAGATATAGATATAGATATAGATATAGATATAGATATAGATATAGATATAGATATAGATATAGATATAGATCTAGATCTAGATAAAGATATAGAGATAGAGATATAGATATAGATATAGATATAGATATAGATATAGATATATAGATATAGATATATAGATATAGATATAGATATAGATATAGATATATATAGATATATAGATATAGATATAGATATAGATATATAGATATAGATATAGATATAGATATAGATATAGATATAGATATAGATATAGATATAGATATAGATATAGATATATAGATATAGATATAGATATAGATATATAGATATATAGATATATAGATATATAGATATATAGATATATAGATATATAGATATATAGATATATAGATATATAGATATATAGATATATAGATATATAGATATATAGATATAGATATAGATATAGATATAGATATAGATATAGATATAGATATAGATATAGATATAGATATAGATATAGATATAGATATAGATATAGATATAGATATAGATATAGATATAGATATAGATATAGATATAGATATAGATATAGATATAGATATATATGAATGTTTCCATTTTTATTGATTTGACATAAATTCACCTAATATATTTAAATGTTGAATCGAGCGTGAATCGATCAAAATATTTGTTTTGATTCTTTGAATCGGAAGGAATCAATTCTCAAAATTGTATCCGTGATTGGAACGGTGATTGAATCATTCGAGTACCAAAATGAATCATGATTGAATCGTTCCAAAAAAGTTGAATCAATAACCAGTCTGGACTTCATGGCTGTGTGATTTCTGAGTGTAGAAAGATGATCATCTAATAAACAGCCCTCTGGAGGTCAGAGTGGAACCTATGCAAGCCTACATAGGTCCTCTGTATGCACGAATCGTCTCTTGTTGGTCAGAATGGACCTTTTTATACCATAATAGAGGGACAGAAGATGAGAAATGGCTCACTGTGGTTGAGACAGGGGCGGCAATATAAATTAGCCCCCCCCCCCCCAAAAAAAAAATCGCTGAAACGCGATTAAAATGGACACTACCTGCGACAAAATAACTTCTTGCGAAAGAAATATATATTTTTTGCCTCATTCGTGTTTCCTATATTTGGTCGCATTTTGGTAGGAGATGGAGATAGAGATAATAGGGAAAGTGGCGCGGCTGACGCTATTTTGGAGTGATTCACAACCAATGTAAGTTATATTTTTACACGCAGTGACGCAGCTTTTGGTCTCCTGCTGCCTGCTGTGTGGCAGAAGAGCGTGTGTGTTAATTTCATTACATAGGTACCGATGGTGTGTGGAATACGTCTACTAGTATTAAGTAGGGTAATTAGGTTTAGTTAACAAATCTCAATGTTCTTCTTTTTGTAGCTGGAGCATTCCACGACAAATCGAAACAAAACAAAGTCCAAAATGACACCGTCATGTCACCGATTATGGCCAAAGTTGGTATATGAGGTACCCTGGGGCGCTAAAGTGAGCTGTAAAAGTTGTATTGCAATGCAAGCAGGGGTTCAGGAGATATTGTCTCGGACATGTTTATAAGATCACGGTGCAGGTCAATCTTTGTCAGCACATATGGTGGAGAATGTATGAAGCAATATAGATATAATATATGTCAGAATGGCAATGAGCTGTATTATAACATGGTGATGTTGATTTTTTTCTCTCGAAAATTTCAAAATTTAGTACGTTTTCCAAATTGTACAACCTTTTTGGATACCTTTTCTCAAACGTGTTTCTAATTTTTCGCTATGCTTTTCTTACATGTAGGGACGTGTCAATTAAGTACAAAAATAAAATTGAGAGATATTTGCCTCCAAATATCTCAAATGTTATCATTTTACATGCCATTTTATATAAATAAAAAATATGTTATTCGCTAATAACTTTTGACTGAATACAACTAGAATAGTACGGTACACGTCATTTTGCTGTTCTCATCGAGACGAGTTGAATGCTTTGCAGCATGACTTCTTTCTGACTTTTGATGACCTTGACCTTAAATTTCAATGTTAGTATTAACAACAAACAAAAAATGTATACCCAAGCCAAATGTATTTCCTATTTTGACTTTATTCTTGTTAAGTGTAAAGAAGTGTCCTTCAAACAGGAAAAATACAATTGATGGTTATTTGTCTTAAAATATGCTAAATTGTGTAATTTTATGTTCTTTTTGTGACAGATGTTATTCCCCAATAACTTTTGACTGAATAAAGATAAAAAGGTAAAATGGACACCATTTGGCTATTTTCGTCAAGACGCGTTGAATGATATGCAGTATGACCTCTTTCTTACATTTGGTGACCTTCACCTAAGGTTAATGTCAAGGTTCAAGGCTAGGCTTCCAATTGTGGCCTATGTGGCAATGCTATATATCTTAAAACTTGTCTTGTTGCGAGGAATTCAATTGTGCTTAAATAACGCCTGATCGTCAATGGCAACTTTTGAATTCATTTGAATTTGAATGTCGAATAGTAACTTCATAACTTCCTTCTCGCTGTAAAGAAGGCCCGAAAATGTCTCAGTTTGCTTTATAATCATCAACGATCGCGCAATTATTTTAATACCAATGAATTCACATCTTCAAGTCAAGTTAAAAGCTATATAACATCGCCGTGTAGGTCAAATTTAGAAAGGTGACCTTGCGCCGTGACCTTGACCTTAGGTCGAGGTCATGAAATGTCAGAAAGAGGTCATGTTGCTCAGCATTCAACATGCATTGATGATAACAACAAAATGACGTTTACCGTGCCCTTCTAGCTTTATTGAGTCACAAGGTATAAGCGAATAACTAATTTGTATATAAAATAGCATGTAAAATGAGAAAAATGAGATATTTGGAGGCAAATATCCATCAATTTTATTTGTGCGCGTAATGGACACGTCCTTACACGTAAGAATAGCATAGCGAAAAAAAGTCCGCAAAGGGAAACATGGGGATACCTTTTAGGTCATATGGAGGCCCCAGTGAAATTAGCCCCCCCCCCCCCCCCCTCCATATTGGGAGGCTGGATCCGCCAGTGAGCATATTGATGGATGTACCCATGACGTCACGCTATTCGCTGCCTTGGCTGAATTGTATCTAATGCCTTGGAATGAATGGTGAATGAATGAATGAACTTGACATTCAATCATAGCAGCAGCCAATCTGGTGTACCAACTTGTAGCTGCCATATCATAATTTTATTTTCTACAAAGTAATTAAGTACCTACATTTTTAAGTGCAAAGGAAGGAATCAACGATATATGGTTAAAAATGACATCATGTAATTTGAGATAAGAACATATTAAGTTTCATATCCTTTGGAGCGAATTCAGCAACAAAAAAAATCAAGAACGTTCGCTTTCTGGGGGGGGGGGGTCTCCCCCCTGATTTTTGAACTGGGGGATGCGTCCCCCCGTCCCCTCCGCCGGCGACGCCCATGCACGCCTTGGCCCTTGGCTTCAAGCTATGCGGTACAGCATACCTTCAGGCGTTCGCTACTAGTGCCATCTAGGGACAGAAATGTAAGTTGATATCGTACTGTTGCTATTGGTCTCACTCTCAGATAATTGTTCTCAGCGTCAAAGCATAGTTACCCATTGTGGTGACCAGAATGGCTCATTACTCCGTGCCCCCGACTGAAGTTAAAGCACCTAGGTGCATACATACATACATTGTACATACATGGTACATACATTGTACCACATTCCGCAAAGAAGGTGCTACACAAATTTCCCTCCAACGCGTTAACTATATACCGCGCGAAGTGAGAGAAACAGAAACTGGGACAGAATGATGTGCTTTGTCCACCATCACTACACAACTCAGCTATAATTTTCTCACTTAGCTCCTAAATCGACATTCCCCTTGCCCAAGGCTCCATTGCCCCAACTGGGGTAATTACCCCAGCGGTGTCGATTTGTCAAGACGATGGGGGGGGGGGGGGCAGGAACGAATCCAAGGTGACCCATCAGCGTCATGGCTTCACCGAAACGACCGAAATCGGCTGCAAATTAACACATTTTTTTTAAAAGGAAGTCGAGGCAACTTGTAAAAAGGAGAGTTTGTTTTGAATCGGTTCCAGATGCAAAAGTAGCATTGGCATAACCACCACTGGGTACCTGGGTACACTATACGCAGTAAAAATCAAAACCCAAAATTTTACTGGGTACTGTACCCAGTAAAAATTGAAGACTCCAACTTGCATTTATTTAGTTTCAAATTCAAATGTGCCGAGAAGTCAATAGGGATACAAAAGTAAAACAAAACAATATTCAAATCTAAAAAATATTATCAAGGAATACTTTAAATTTAGTAACGACCAAACGTTGGTGCGTTCACTTTGCATTGATATCGAATGTGCTGGATTAAAAAAAATGAAAGACTGTTATTGATTAAGATAGGAAAACAGGCTATGTACAAATAGTTGCATAACTTTCTGTGCTAGATTTACCTCCGCAGTAGGTTGTTATTGGGTACCTTATACCTGGGACTTCCTACATACCCATTAGGCCAATATTTACATATTATATAGAGGCAATTGTTTTGGATGGCTTCAAACTGTGTGGGTATACCAATGTGTTCTGGCAAGGCGACTCACCGGGCCGAATGCGTCCCTCCGGGCCATCGAGTCATTCCACGAGCGCAACTGTCATTCCATTGCCCATCCCTTTGGCGCCGAAGGCGCCCTTACCGGGCAATAGGAGCACATGGGCGTAAACCATTTTTGGCCGGCGCTGAAGCCTGAAGACGTCCTCCCCATACGTTGTTTTAAGGGAAATACTCACATTTGCCTACAAAAATGGAGTTATCACTTGAAATCGACAGACGAGACCAAAATATATTGTAAATTGATCACATTTTGCATATAAACATTCCTTCTATCATCTGGTCGAGTACAACTGGACATTTTGGTATTTGGCCATTTTAATCGTCGTTTGTCGCATGCGAACATGCTTTTGAAAACTTTCCTATCCAATGTCAAACTCGACTTTGCATGATTTCACGGAAAACATTGTCGGGAAGGATGTGCCAGGGAAGGATGTGCCAGGGAAGGATAGGCACATTCGCACGTGAATAATGAGCTTGTGGCACGTGCATAACACATTTGTATTCTGGGAAGAAAATGTTGGGGCAAAATCAACAATCGCAAAGCAGCATCCAGCCAATCCAGCTATTGTGATGGCTCCGTTCTCTCCTCGCCGAGCTCAGCGTAAAAATCCCCATTCACAAACACGTGGGTAATCCTTGAGTATGGCGCATTGAGGAACTATCTGGCGATAAGGAGGAAGTTCCGTCAGCATTTCCAAATGAACCCCGGAAATATTTCCCACATCAGCGTCTTCAAGAGACTGGCCGACAGATTTGTTGAGACCAAGGGGCAGACGAGACATCGCGCGCGCAGCGGTGGGCGGCCTCCGTCCTCAGACGAGCTGGTTCAGCGCGTGAAGGATTTCCTTCTCCCCTATTACCGCCAGAAGAGAACGGTCTCCGTAACCTCATCCCTCAACATCTCTTTCTCGCTGACATGGAGTATCGCTCGGAAGAAACTGGGGTGGTACCGCGGGGTGGTACCGCGGGGTGGTACCGCGGGGTGGTACCGCGGGGTGGTACCGCGAGGTAGTACCGCGGGGTGGTACCGCGGGGTGGTACCGCGGGGTGGTACTGCGGGGTGGTACTGCGGGGTGGCACCGCGGGGTGGTACCGCGGGGTGGTACCGCGGGGTAGTACCGCGGGGTGGTACCGCGGGGTAGTACCGCGGGGTGGTACCGCGGGGTGGTACCGCGGGGTGGTACCGCGGGGTGGTACCGCGGGGTGGTACCGCGGGGTGGTACCGCGGGGTGGTACCGCGAGGTAGTACCGCGGGGTGGTACCGCGGGGTGGTACCGCGGGGTGGTACTGCGGGGTGGTACTGCGGGGTGGTACCGCGGGGTGGTACCGCGGGGTGGTACCGCGGGGTGGTACCGCGGGGTAGTACCGCGGGGTGGTACCGCGGGGTGGTACCGCGGGGTGGTACCGCGGGGTGGTACCGCGGGGTGGTACGCTCCCAGGACTGCCGCGCGGGATGGTACCGCGGGATGGTACCGCGGGGAGGTACCGCGGGGTGGTACCGCGGGGTGGTACGCTCCCAGGACTGCCGCGCGGGATGGTACCGCGGGATGGTACCGCGGGGAGGTACCGCGGGGTGGTACCGCGGGGTGGTACCGCGGGGTGGTACGCTCCCAGGACTGCCGCGCGGGATGGTACCGCGCGCGCCTACACACACACACACACAAATTATCACTGCAAATCCGACGAAATCGAGTATGACATTGGATAGCAATGTTTCGAAAAGCATGTTCGCATGCGACAAGCGACGTTTAAAATGACCAAATACCAAAATGTCCAGTTGCACTCGACCAGATGATACCAATTTTACCTATACAAATCCATTGTACATGTCCTAAATGAGCAAATTAAGAAGTGCACTTCTAGAGAAAGACCCTCTTTAGTGGTTGCGACCCTCAAATTGTGAGAAAAAAATCATTTATTTTCAACATTAGGAGTTTTGTTTTGTTTTGCCTCTGGCTGTATATAACACTATGCTTTAGATTATCATGAAAAACAACAATTTTTCCACCAAAAAAATCAACTAACATTGCAAAAAACTGGCAATTAGATCGGAAGTTCACTTATGCACCCAACGGTGCAAGGGCGGATCAAGGGAGGGGATCAACGGGGCCATACCCCCCCCCCCCCCCAAGACCGTTCAAGGAGGACCGAACTATGCCCCCCCCCCCTAAGACGTGAAGTAAAATGCATGCTATATTTGCGTTTTTAGAACGGTACTGGGAAAAATTGGTCAAATTTGGGCAATTTTGTCAAAATTTGGCGGCGCTGCGCGCCGCTGTTTTCCTGTTATTCTCGAAAAACCTCATGGGTGGTAGAGGGGGGGGGGGGGGTCAAAATGACAAATGACCCCCACCAGGGCGAGGGGTAATTTATAACTTTAATAATTATCACGTTTACAGGTGTCCTTATTTCATTATTTCTATCCAGCACCATTTCGGTCAAGCAAGTCTACAATAAAACCAATCGGTCCAAATCCATCCTTTTTCCTGTAGGTCCTTGCCGTTCTTCCGGTTACAACGGCGGAGGCGGAGAGGATGTTCAGTAAGAGGGAGAAGACCCTATCCTCTCTCTGAGCGACAATGACCGAGCTCCGGATGGAGGCGCTGATCATGTGCGAAGCCCACCGCGAGACCTATAGGTCTGACCTATACAGATGACATTATAATGTCATCTGTCAGTGAAGTCGTTGACATCTTTGCGCGATGGGGAAGTCGCCAGCTAGATTATTTCGGGCTGCCACTGCCTGGATGGCTGCCGCATGTTTCTGCCATAGACTGTATGGCAGTAATATGAGAAATGCAGCGTTCATCGTCATCGTTCATCGGTATCGGTTACCTCGTTTGCGTGTGTCGTATATATACGCCCGCCGAGATACGCAAACGGCCTCGAGGTCCGGGAGCAGGGACATATTTTTTTTAAGAACCTGACAATGGAAGTTGATCATCCTATCCGTATGCGGTGCATAGATGGGTAGCTAAAGTTTCTTGAAATGCATATTTAATTTGACGCGATTAAAATGGACACTACCTGCGACAAAATAACTTCTTGCGAAAGAAATATATATTTTTTGCCTCATTCGTGTTTCCTATATTTGGTCGCATTTTGGTAGGAGATGGAGATAGAGATAATAGGGAAAGTGGCGCGGCTGACGCTATTTTGGAGTGATTCACAACCAATGTAAGTTATATTTTTACACGCAGTGACGCAGCTTTTGGTCTCCTGCTGCCTGCTGTGTGGCAGAAGAGCGTGTGTGTTAATTTCATTACATAGGTACCGATGGTGTGTGGAATACGTCTACTAGTATTAAGTAGGGTAATTAGGTTTAGTTAACAAATCTCAATGTTCTTCTTTTTGTAGCTGGAGCATTCCACGACAAATCGAAACAAAACAAAGTCCAAAATGACACCGTCATGTCACCGATTATGGCCAAAGTTGGTATATGAGGTACCCTGGGGCGCTAAAGTGAGCTGTAAAAGTTGTATTGCAATGCAAGCAGGGGTTCAGGAGATATTGTCTCGGACATGTTTATAAGATCACGGTGCAGGTCAATCTTTGTCAGCACATATGGTGGAGAATGTATGAAGCAATATAGATATAATATATGTCAGAATGGCAATGAGCTGTATTATAACATGGTGATGTTGATTTTTTTCTCTCGAAAATTTCAAAATTTAGTACGTTTTCCAAATTGTACAACCTTTTTGGATACCTTTTCTCAAACGTGTTTCTAATTTTTCGCTATGCTTTTCTTACATGTAGGGACGTGTCAATTAAGTACAAAAATAAAATTGAGAGATATTTGCCTCCAAATATCTCAAATGTTATCATTTTACATGCCATTTTATATAAATAAAAAATATGTTATTCGCTAATAACTTTTGACTGAATACAACTAGAATAGTACGGTACACGTCATTTTGCTGTTCTCATCGAGACGAGTTGAATGCTTTGCAGCATGACTTCTTTCTGACTTTTGATGACCTTGACCTTAAATTTCAATGTTAGTATTAACAACAAACAAAAAATGTATACCCAAGCCAAATGTATTTCCTATTTTGACTTTATTCTTGTTAAGTGTAAAGAAGTGTCCTTCAAACAGGAAAAATACAATTGATGATTATTTGTCTTAAAATATGCTAAATTGTGTAATTTTATGTTCTTTTTGTGACAGATGTTATTCCCCAATAACTTTTGACTGAATAAAGATAAAAAGGTAAAATGGACACCATTTGGCTATTTTCGTCAAGACGCGTTGAATGATATGCAGTATGACCTCTTTCTTACATTTGGTGACCTTCACCTAAGGTTAATGTCAAGGTTCAAGGCTAGGCTTCCAATTGTGGCCTATGTGGCAATGCTATATATCTTAAAACTTGTCTTGTTGCGAGGAATTCAATTGTGCTTAAATAACGCCTGATCGTCAATGGCAACTTTTGAATTCATTTGAATTTGAATGTCGAATAGTAACTTCATAACTTCCTTCTCGCTGTAAAGAAGGCCCGAAAATGTCTCAGTTTGCTTTATAATCATCAACGATCGCGCAATTATTTTAATACCAATGAATTCACATCTTCAAGTCAAGTTAAAAGCTATATAACATCGCCGTGTAGGTCAAATTTAGAAAGGTGACCTTGCGCCGTGACCTTGACCTTAGGTCGAGGTCATGAAATGTCAGAAAGAGGTCATGTTGCTCAGCATTCAACATGCATTGATGATAACAACAAAATGACGTTTACCGTGCCCTTCTAGCTTTATTGAGTCACAAGGTATAAGCGAATAACTAATTTGTATATAAAATAGCATGTAAAATGAGAAAAATGAGATATTTGGAGGCAAATATCCATCAATTTTATTTGTGCGCGTAATGGACACGTCCTTACACGTAAGAATAGCATAGCGAAAAAAAGTCCGCAAAGGGAAAAATGGGGATACCTTTTAGGTCATATGGAGGCCCCAGTGAAATTAGCCCCCCCCCCCCCATATTGGGAGGCTGGATCCGCCAGTGAGCATATTGATGGATGTACCCATGACGTCACGCTATTCGCTGCCTTGGCTGAATTGTATCTAATGCCTTGGAATGAATGGTGAATGAATGAATGAACTTGACATTCAATCATAGCAGCAGCCAATCTGGTGTACCAACTTGTAGCTGCCATATCATAATTTTATTTTCTACAAAGTAATTAAGTACCTACATTTTTAAGTGCAAAGGAAGGAATCAACGATATATGGTTAAAAATGACATCATGTAATTTGAGATAAGAACATATTAAGTTTCATATCCTTTGGAGCGAATTCAGCAACAACAAAAAATCAAGAACGTTCGCTTTCTGGGGGGGGGGGGGTCTCCCCCCTGATTTTTGAACTGGGGGATGCGTCCCCCCGTCCCCTCCGCCGGCGACGCCCATGCACGCCTTGGCCCTTGGCTTCAAGCTATGCGGTACAGCATACCTTCAGGCGTTCGCTACTAGTGCCATCTAGGGACAGAAATGTAAGTTGATATCGCACTGTTGCTATTGGTCTCACTCTCAGATAATTGTTCTCAGCGTCAAAGCATAGTTACCCATTGTGGTGACCAGAATGGCTCATTACTCCGTGCCCCCGACTGAAGTTAAAGCACCTAGGTGCATACATACATACATTGTACATACATGGTACATACATTGTACCACATTCCGCAAAGATGGTGCTACACAAATTTCCCTCCAACGCGTTAACTATATACCGCGCGAAGTGAGAGAAACAGAAACTGGGACAGAATGATGTGCTTTGTCCACCATCACTACACAACTCAGCTATAATTTTCTCACTTAGCTCCTAAATCGACATTCCCCTTGCCCAAGGCTCCATTGCCCCAACTGGGGTAATTACCCCAGCGGTGTCGATTTGTCAAGACGATGGGGGGGGGGGGGGGGCAGGAACGAATCCAAGGTGACCCATCAGCGTCATGGCTTCACCGAAACGACCGAAATCGGCTGCAAATTAACACATTTTTTTTAAAAGGAAGTCGAGGCAACTTGTAAAAAGGAGAGTTTGTTTTGAATCGGTTCCAGATGCAAAAGTAGCATTGGCATAACCACCACTGGGTACCTGGGTACACTATACGCAGTAAAAATCAAAACCCAAAATTTTACTGGGTACTGTACCCAGTAAAAATTGAAGACTCCAACTTGCATTTATTTAGTTTCAAATTCAAATGTGCCGAGAAGTCAATAGGGATACAAAAGTAAAACAAAACAATATTCAAATCTAAAAAATATTATCAAGGAATACTTTAAATTTAGTAACGACCAAACGTTGGTGCGTTCACTTTGCATTGATATCGAATGTGCTGGATTAAAAAAAATGAAAGACTGTTATTGATTAAGATAGGAAAACAGGCTATGTACAAATAGTTGCATAACTTTCTGTGCTAGATTTACCTCCGCAGTAGGTTGTTATTGGGTACCTTATACCTGGGACTTCCTACATACCCATTAGGCCAATATTTACATATTATATAGAGGCAATTGTTTTGGATGGCTTCAAACTGTGTGGGTATACCAATGTGTTCTGGCAAGGCGACTCACCGGGCCGAATGCGTCCCTCCGGGCCATCGAGTCATTCCACGAGCGCAACTGTCATTCCATTGCCCATCCCTTTGGCGCCGAAGGCGCCCTTACCGGGCAATAGGAGCACATGGGCGTAAACCATTTTTGGCCGGCGCTGAAGCCTGAAGACGTCCTCCCCATACGTTGTTTTAAGGGAAATACTCACATTTGCCTACAAAAATGGAGTTATCACTTGAAATCGACAGACGAGACCAAAATATATTGTAAATTGATCACATTTTGCATATAAACATTCCTTCTATCATCTGGTCGAGTACAACTGGACATTTTGGTATTTGGCCATTTTAATCGTCGTTTGTCGCATGCGAACATGCTTTTGAAAACTTTCCTATCCAATGTCAAACTCGACTTTGCATGATTTCACGGAAAACATTGTCGGGAAGGATGTGCCAGGGAAGGATGTGCCAGGGAAGGATAGGCACATTCGCACGTGAATAATGAGCTTGTGGCACGTGCATAACACATTTGTATTCTGGGAAGAAAATGTTGGGGCAAAATCAACAATCGCAAAGCAGCATCCAGCCAATCCAGCTATTGTGATGGCTCCGTTCTCTCCTCGCCGAGCTCAGCGTAAAAATCCCCATTCACAAACACGTGGGTAATCCTTGAGTATGGCGCATTGAGGAACTATCTGGCGATAAGGAGGAAGTTCCGTCAGCATTTCCAAATGAACCCCGGAAATATTTCCCACATCAGCGTCTTCAAGAGACTGGCCGACAGATTTGTTGAGACCAAGGGGCAGACGAGACATCGCGCGCGCAGCGGTGGGCGGCCTCCGTCCTCAGACGAGCTGGTTCAGCGCGTGAAGGATTTCCTTCTCCCCTATTACCGCCAGAAGAGAACGGTCTCCGTAACCTCATCCCTCAACATCTCTTTCTCGCTGACATGGAGTATCGCTCGGAAGAAACTGGGGTGGTACCGCGGGGTGGTACCGCGGGGTGGTACCGCGGGGTGGTACCGCGGGGTGGTACCGCGGGGTAGTACCGCGGGGTGGTACCGCGGGGTGGTACCGCGGGGTGGTACCGCGGGGTGGTACCGCGAGGTAGTACCGCGGGGTGGTACCGCGGGGTGGTACCGCGGGGTGGTACTGCGGGGTGGTACTGCGGGGTGGCACCGCGGGGTGGTACCGCGGGGTGGTACCGCGGGGTAGTACCGCGGGGTGGTACCGCGGGGTAGTACCGCGGGGTGGTACCGCGGGGTGGTACCGCGGGGTGGTACCGCGGGGTGGTACCGCGGGGTGGTACCGCGGGGTGGTACCGCGGGGTGGTACCGCGAGGTAGTACCGCGGGGTGGTACCGCGGGGTGGTACCGCGGGGTGGTACTGCGGGGTGGTACTGCGGGGTGGTACCGCGGGGTGGTACCGCGGGGTGGTACCGCGGGGTGGTACCGCGGGGTAGTACCGCGGGGTGGTACCGCGGGGTGGTACCGCGGGGTGGTACCGCGGGGTGGTACCGCGGGGTGGTACCGCGGGGTGGTACCGCGGGGTGGTACGCTCCCAGGACTGCCGCGCGGGATGGTACCGCGGGATGGTACCGCGGGGAGGTACCGCGGGGTGGTACCGCGGGGTGGTACCGCGGGGTGGTACGCTCCCAGGACTGCCGCGCGGGATGGTACCGCGCGCGCCTACACACACACACACACAAATTATCACTGCAAATCCGACGAAATCGAGTATGACATTGGATAGCAATGTTTCGAAAAGCATGTTCGCATGCGACAAGCGACGTTTAAAATGACCAAATACCAAAATGTCCAGTTGCACTCGACCAGATGATACCAATTTTACCTATACAAATCCATTGTACATGTCCTAAATGAGCAAATTAAGAAGTGCACTTCTAGAGAAAGACCCTCTTTAGTGGTTGCGACCCTCAAATTGTGAGAGAAAAAAATCATTTATTTTCAACATTAGGAGTTTTGTTTTGTTTTGCCTCTGGCTGTATATAACACTATGCTTTAGATTATCATGAAAAACAACAATTTTTCCACCAAAAAAATCAACTAACATTGCAAAAAACTGGCAATTAGATCGGAAGTTCACTTATGCACCCAACGGTGCAAGGGCGGATCAAGGGAGGGGATCAACGGGCCATACCCCCCCCCCCCAAGACCGTTCAAGGAGGACCGAACTATGCCCCCCCCCCCCCCCCCCCTAAGACGTGAAGTAAAATGCATGCTATATTTGCGTTTTTAGAACGGTACTGGGAAAAATTGGTCAAATTTGGGCAATTTTGTCAAAATTTGGCGGCGCTGCGCGCCGCTGTTTTCCTGTTATTCTCGAAAAACCTCATGGGTGGTAGAGGGGGGGGGGGGGGGGGGGGTCAAAATGACAAATGACCCCCACCAGGGCGAGGGGTAATTTATAACTTTAATAATTATCACGTTTACAGGTGTCCTTATTTCATTATTTCTATCCAGCACCATTTCGGTCAAGCAAGTCTACAATAAAACCAATCGGTCCAAATCCATCCTTTTTCCTGTAGGTCCTTGCCGTTCTTCCGGTTACAACGGCGGAGGCGGAGAGGATGTTCAGTAAGAGGGAGAAGACCCTATCCTCTCTCTGAGCGACAATGACCGAGCTCCGGATGGAGGCGCTGATCATGTGCGAAGCCCACCGCGAGACCTATAGGTCTGACCTATACAGATGACATTATAATGTCATCTGTCAGTGAAGTCGTTGACATCTTTGCGCGATGGGGAAGTCGCCAGCTAGATTATTTCGGGCTGCCACTGCCTGGATGGCTGCCGCATGTTTCTGCCATAGACTGTATGGCAGTAATATGAGAAATGCAGCGTTCATCGTCATCGTTCATCGGTATCGGTTACCTCGTTTGCGTGTGTCGTATATATACGCCCGCCGAGATACGCAAACGGCCTCGAGGTCCGGGAGCAGGGACATATTTTTTTTAAGAACCTGACAATGGAAGTTGATCATCCTATCCGTATGCGGTGCATAGATGGGTAGCTAAAGTTTCTTGAAATGCATATTTAATTTGACGCCATGATCGGGTCATCTGTACTATTGTTTTGAATGGCGGAAGTGCGACTGGTTCGATCATGTTTGACGTCCTCACCTTTATATCTTGTTTTATAGGAGCGCAACAGATAACAATGACAAACATTTGTGCAGCGAAATGCGTATTCATTTTTCCGGTCGGACCCTCTCCCTGGGTTACTATCCAGTATTCGGAGCTGGAAATTCTGAAGAAAACTACCATTTATTTGATGCTCCAAGTTCTATTTTAATAATATGTTGGCTTCTTTCCACTATCATTTGTTTCCTTGACCGCAAAAAAGCTATTCAAATCTAGGATACCCTTGTTTTTTGACAAGGGTCGTCGAACCTTGTAGCAAAAAGTAGTTGGCCCCGAAGACGAACGGATGATTGTTAAGAGAATTAAAAGGAAATCTCTCTTAAAGGGAAATCATGACCTTTTGATTATGTTAGCATTAATTTCTTTGGCTACCGTTAGGGTATTGAAATGATGTGATCTAAATTTAAGAATTGAATAAAATGACTCCCTAATTCAAAGTTGGAAGTTTGGGAAAATTAATGATCGGTATTTCCCTCCACTATTGGAAAGCGATACAGCGATACGCTTTTGCATCAATCTGTTCAACGTTGTTGAATGGGCCCTTCGAAACAAATCGCCGGCACTAAATAGGTCGCCGTCGTCGTGCATCGATGAGCTTCCGATTGAATTGCCAATTTGTGTATTGTTTGTTAATTGTAAAGGATGGGTGGGTATACAATCACAACAAGCAGAAAGCAAACATATTTTCCACACCATTGCGTAAAAAAAGCAATACGGGAAAAGCCCGGAGTTTGATGGAAACCGAAAAGTAACTTGCAAGTACCGGTCGTTAAAAGTGTGGAACGCTTATCAAAGTCAAAGTCAAAGTCAAAGTCATGTATTAAGATACATCCACGTTGTGGCTTTTACGTATCCAGTCAGAGTACATGTGTAGTGATATCTAAATACAAAGGCACAGTGTAAACACGATAAAAAAACAATACGATCGCGGTCAATAAAAGAGAACACATTGTACATGGTAGGCCTGTCATCGCACGGTATGAGGCTTAACCACCAACCATAAGAAAATTGAAGCGGTCAATGCAGGTCACATGCTATCCACATATCGGAAACCGCAACCCCGACTGCGGGTGTTCACCTTAGACCTTAGAGATGTCAGTGTTCCAGGTTTTCGCCGCTCTAAATGCAAACGCACGCTGGCTGCTCGACAGCTTACACAACGGCAGTTCCAGCGCTCCTGCCGCAGCAGCTCGGGACTCGCGTAGCGATACATGGGCTCGCCGGACAAACATGGCCCTGATGGCGGGAGGACACTGCGCGGCGTTAAGCGCTCTGTGCACCTGGATGCGGTCGTGCTGGCGCACCATCTCATCGACTCTGCCAGCCAAGCGATACCAGGGCAGGTGTCACATGCTCAAAACGCCGCACTCCCGTCACCAGCCTGGCCGCGAAGTTGACAGTCTTTTGCACTCGGTGCAAATGACACTGGGCGGCTCCTCCCCAAACGGATAGACAGTATTGGATATGGGGAAATACGTGGGCGTGGATGAGGAGTTTAAGGGCATCAGGTGTGAAGTGATGGCGGATCTTGTATAGGGATGAAAGCATGGCGTTGCATCGTCGGACCACCATGGATATATGAGGTTCCCATGGCAGGTGCTGGTCGAGGAGGACTCCGAGTATTTTTACATTTTGGCATGGATAAATTTCCGAGCCGGACAGAGTGATGTGAAAGTCTTTGGCCTTTTTGAGGGATGCTTTGGTTCCGATGATGGTAAAGAAAGTCTTGTTCGGATTCATTTTCAGACTGTTTGCCTGAAACCAATTTTGGAGATGGAGAATCGACTCTTCGACCCGCACCTTCAGGTTGGATAGGCCGTCGGCAGTGGGTGAGGAATGGTCAAGGAGCTGGGTGTCGTCGGCGTAGGACAGGAGGCGGCCGTGGGTGAGGAAGGAGGACAGGTCGTTGATGAAGATGAGGAAGAGGACTGTTCCGACGATGGAGCCCTGAGCTACTCCGTGGGTCAGTGGGAGAGGAATGGAGGAGCCGCCGTTTACCGTCTGTTTTCGGTCTTGGAGGTAACTCCGGAACCATGGCGACTGCACACCATACCACTCAAGCTTATCCAGGAGGACACCATGATCGACACTGTCGAAGGCCTTGCTCAGATCAAGCGTCGTTAGCGACGCGACTTGGCCCTGGTCAATCTTTTTTGAGATCCAGTCGACAGCATCGAGCATGGCGTCCTCCGTGGAGTGGCACGGTTGATACGCATACTGACATGGGGAGAGTACGTGGTTGTGGACTAGGTAAGATACGAGTTGAACGGACACTACTTTTTCAGCAATTTTTGAAAGCACCGGTAGGATCGAAATTGGCCTAAAATTGTTCATATCTGAACGGTCGCCCGATTTGTGGGCTGGGGTAACTCGTGCTGTTTTCCAGGCTGTGGGAAAGGTGGATGTGATGATGGAGTGGTTGATGAGATGGAGGATGTGAGAACCGACAACAGGGAAACACTTCACAATAGCAAATAGAGGGATGCCATCCACTCCGACCGCACGGGAGGAGCTCATGCCACTAATGGCTCTAGAGAGCTCAGGCAAGGTGGCTGGCCTCAGCACGAACGCAGATGCACAAACGCGCGGCGGACGAGGTACACAGCCAGCACCACCGACACGAGCGACTTCGGCAGCGATGCGTGGGCCGACCGACGCGAAGTGCGCATTAAACTCGTCAGCCCTGTCGGCAACGTCGTCACAGCCTGAGGGGGTGACGCCTGCCGGCCGAAGAGCGAAGCTCTTCATCCGACTCCAAAACCCTCGTCGGTCCGTCAGCAGGCCGTCGCAGAGAAACTTCCGTTTGGCGCGGATGAGGAGGCTTTTCACCTTGTTGCGGCTCAGCTGGTAGCTGCGCCGCGCCTGAGGTGTCCTCTCGTCCTCCCAGGCTCGTCTGGCGGAGTCGCGCTCCTCCATTGCTTCCGTGATGTCTGGGTCATCACGGATCCATGGGCAGTCCGGGCGGCGGCGTCTGACCGTGACTGACGGACAGTGCTCGTCGACGGCCTCGTTCCAGATGCCCATGAAGACTGCGATTTTGTCGTCCACTGACGTGGCGCTGTATAGAGGCGCCCAGTCGTCAGTCAGAAGACGGAGACACAGTGCGTCCCAGTTAACACGCTTCCAGGGTCGCAGCGTGACGGGATACGGGCGTGGAAGGCGCCGACGACGGAGCTGAGCGCTGAGAATGATCGGCTGGTGATCAGCAACGGGCTCAGGGAGGACTGAAGCAGATGACAAATGGTTAGTCAGGTTAGTTAAAATCAAGTCGAGCAATGTGGGTGTTGGATGGATATGAGTGGGACGGTCAACAAGCTGTGACAGGCTTAGGTCGTTGATGATGTGCTTGAGACCGCGAGTCCCCGGCTTGGAGTCGTCTAGCATGTTGAAGTTGAAGTCACCCATGACGACCACGGGGTGGCCGGTGGAGACCGCTGCCTGGAGCTGCTCCTCGATGAGCTCCAGCCCTCTGGTGACAGGCGAGCCGGGAGGTCGGTAGATGGCGCCTACTACAACGGTCCTTCGACCGGGGCCTGCCACGGAGAGCCACAGTGACTCTACTGCAGGCTCGGAGCCACCGAAGGCCAGACGCGTCGTCCTGAGGTGATCTTTCGTCAGGATGGCGACTCCGCCACCACGAGCGGTGCGTGATCCCGGTGGGGAGGTACGGTCACATCTGGTCACAGTGTAACCGGGGAATACCAGTACTCGGCTCGTGATGACAGGTCGCAGCCAGGTCTCGGAAATGCATAAGATGTCGAGATGCTGCTGGTTTAGTAGTACGTTGACCTCATCTAGACGAGGGATGAGTGACCTGGCGTTAATGTGGTCAAAGTTGTAGAGCAGAGGCGGCCGAGTCGAAGGGCCAGCAGGAGCGGCGGCGATGAGCCGCCTGGTTTGCAGCAGGCTTCTCCGTGGCGGTGTCACCAGCGCGCTCTGCCGCACCACGGCGCCACCGTCGCCGGCACGGTGATCAGTCGTGGGAGTGTCCGGCACGGGGACGGACACTGAGGTCGGTCGCTGCAGCCGACGGATGTAGGTATCTGTACAGCCAGTGATGATGGTTGGGATGTGCCTGCGCCGGCCTGTTCCTCCACAGGTGGACAGCGCTTGAAGGGTAGCTTTCTCAGATGGCAGCGGCTTAAAGATGAGCTCGCCTTCTCTGTAGATGGCGCCACCATGCTGTTTCAGCAGTCTGTCAACCCCGCGGAGTGCCTGCCGCGGAGTGCCTGCTTATCGGTAGGAAACTGTCAGTATCTCTCGAAAGGAATTTTTATATGCAAAATGCGATGAATTTACATCATATTTTGGCCTCGTCTGTCGATTTCAAGTGCTAGCCCCATTTTTGTGGGAAAAGGTCGTTATTTCCTTTTAAGCGCAAGGCCGGCTTGATTCAGCACACATTTTTCATGTTTTTTTTCCTTTCAGTCTGGAACGAAAACATGGGTACACCTTTTTCGATATCCCAAAAGGTCGAAAAGCTATTAAAAAATCATTAGAAATCGTATGGTTGCAAAATAAAGTGGCCCAAATCCGGGTCGAAATTCGAAATTGGGGGTACCTAGATAAGGTCTGATCAAATTGGTTGCCCCTAAAAAAACGGCCGGCTGGATCCGCCCTTGCAACGGTGACCTATTTAGTGTCGGCGATGTGTTTCATTGACCAATCAGGGACGTTGTCACGCTTCTTGGCGCACTTACTTCATTTATGGCCCAATGACTTGTCTACAAATCAAAATTAAAACCAGAGATAGTGATGGATGTTCGTCACCATATATAAGTACATATTTCAAATTTCTCCAAAAAAAAAAAATTAATAGAAAAAGTTGTTATTTCACTTTTAAATTGAGGCACGAACAATTTGATACCATACATTTGTCACATAAAAATGCAGATAAATACATCAAAAGGTGAATATTTCCCTTTAAGATGCAATTTGCACCCCCCCCCCCCCTCCCAGTACAGGCGCCCTTGGGCATTGGGCCATGCACATTTCTATAAGTAAATCGCGCCCTAGGGACAGGAAAGGCGCCCTGAAAGTCAGATATTAGGCGCCCCTATGGAGGCAAATGCCACCCCATGGAGCGGAATCGGTGCCCTCTAAACCGGACAATAAGCGCCCGTACAAGCAGATACCGTGTGATGTCGCCCCCAACGCCAATTTTTCAGTACCATTTTTTGACGTGGCGCCCCTGTAGGCGCCGCTGCAGCCGCTGGAGCCGGGCGCCCCGGTATGGGCGTAACTACAACAATATAAGGCTTTGATGTAGGCTGTGATATCGGCATTAGGGAGATGCGACAGCTTATCAGTTCCCAATGATGCAGCTGTATAAAATATAGTTAAAATTAATCAAAGTTAAATAGCAAACGTGAAACAACTCTGCACTAGACATTGAAGTGGCTTAAATTCGTGATCTTTTTTTTTTGTTTGGGGGGGGGGGGTATTTTTAGGACAGGACTAAGCGTTTGTGGTCAGCCAGTGTACCCAGTAACTTTGAGCTCGTGGTTACGCCCCTGAAAAGTAGACGAAGTTCATGAGTTTTGGAATTATGTCGGAAGGCCTCTCAAACCAACGTTTTTGGCCGATCTGAGTTCGCCAGTAGGGCCGAGACCTTAATTGGAGCCCTTTCTAAGTAAAACGGCAATCTAAACTGTTTCAGAGAATGTTGTAAGGTGATTCATATCGGACTAAAAAATATGTATGTGAGTATAAAATAAATTAAATAAATTAAAACGGTACATTTCCTGATTTCTCATTGATTCATCACTTTAATCAGTATAGCTCCGACCCAAGCGGAAGCGGTATCCCTTGAAATGGAAAATGGTATCCCTTGGAAAGGAAAACGAGGCGCCGAGTTGTTAACAACGTCTATTACCGGTCAATATACAACTCATCTCAGAAAATACGCTTAGAGTTTAGACATAAATCAGTTAAAGCGTTTTAAGCGTCTTTTTTACTTCACAATGATGCTGATGGCACGCAAACGCGGAACTGGTATTTCGCAACGAAATAATCGAAATTCGGACCGACGAGCCCGACGTCGTGCCGAGCATTGGGTCGATATTGACCAGTATTTTTATGTACCGTGATATTGACCCTACATCGGCATGTCTGCTGGGGACCCATTAGGTCGCGTCCTCCAAATGACGCCATGGTTCATGGTTGGCAAATGACGCCATAGACACCATGGCTCTAGGCCCACCAGGCCCCACAGAAGGGTAAAAAACGCTACTGCCACGCTGAAACTCAGAACCTATCAGAGATAGCGACTCGGGACCTTCACCAATCGACGCACGCCGGTCGGAAACGGTGCCGTCTTGCCTTTCATACCGATCGGGTCCAAAGAAGGCCCAACAGGGCCCAAAGAAGGGTCAACAACGCAAAAACGCTGGCATAAGCCGCCGCGCAATCGGCCCGACCGACTTGAGTGACATCTTGTGGTAGGATTTCTAAGCTTTCGAGCGGTGCCTCCCATTCAAGCGTGACTAGACCACTCCTTGGGATTTGTCCCAAGATCTTGGCAGTTCGCCTCCGGCCTTGGGACTTTGGGATTTTGGTTATAAAGCTTGGGATATCTAAAGTAAATGGTAAAATTGTCATTACCAGAAGAAATTGTGTGAACAAATCAAATAAATACCTAACATGGGAAAATCGTTGCAGCACAAAATTCAACACAAAACTGGATGCAAATTATTCACCCATTTTCGTGTTATATTGGTGTATCTTACAGTGTACACATTTGTATTACGTTACTCACTGTTATTTTAAACTTCTCGCGTTATGTTTAGGTTTTAGGCTGATGGCATTGCATGCAAACACTGTGCAGATATTCCGAAATGTGTGCAGTGTCAACAAGATCAATGTGTTTATAGTATATTGCTGCAGTGCAAGTCCGCGGGAGGTCCTGGCAAGCTCCTGCCGTTTCTGTCGGTATCGGTGGCGCTGGCGTCACCGTCGCTGTCACCATTGGAAGCTGATCAAGGTTCCGACGGAATGGCGATAGCCTGCGCCCGGGTCGGCCTCTGAGACAACGTAGCCCTGGTGGGGGTCAAAATGACCTCCACTAACTCGAAAACTAAAAGGACTAGAAGGACGCGACAAAAAACATTAGAAAGCTCTTAAAATACCATTTGAAGTACCTCGGTCATTTTTTCGCCATGTCAATGTTGAGATCACCAGAGGTCATTAATGGTAAAATTACAAAGTTTATAACTTCGCCCAGAACCCACCCCCCTCCCCCATATCTGGGGAACTATGATAGCCAGGACAGGAACAAACAGAAAGGGCAATATACATCTTTTGTAAAATGCAATCGCCACGGTGTCCTCAAATTTTAGCACAGGTCAACAGTTTAGGCTCGAAAGATCACCAAAGGTCACACTGGTATTTTCTTCCAAGAAGGCTTTGCGTGCATAACTGATCTTAATTTCCTAGTTTCTTGATTTCCTGAGTTATCCTGATTTACTTTGTGAGGTTCAAATGGGAGATATATCAAATTACAAAGTGTGGGTAATTAGCTCGCGCCCCGCGGAGGAGGGGGGGGGGGGGAATCTTCCCCCCACCAGGAATTTCTGAATAACGTGACAACTATGATAGATATCGACGTGAAACTTTAATAACTATATGCTGCATCAATTATACGGCTTATCACCATATTTCAATCAAATCAATGTAGTACTTTGGGAGATAACGACGTTTTAATGGCGTAATGTCATGCCTTTTTGGCGGAAAAACGATAAATGTTTGACAAATCTTAGAAAATTTAGTTTTGATGCAAATACAAATTAAAAACGTAAACAGAAATGAAATGTCATGTTCTTCAAAATGGCTGCCAGATTTGTGAAATTTTGTTGTTTTGACCCCAAAATACAAACAACTTTTTTCGGTAACATTTCCACAAAATCAAAAATTTCTAGATAATAAAAAAACGGAACATATATTTTAGAATGAAGTATGGAAGATACCCAAACCAAATTTCACTGCAATTTCTTATTTTTTGACTGAGTTCTTGGCTCCTTGAGTATAAGTAACTCATGACGTCATTTTTTGAAGTTACGTTTTTAGGCTTTAACCCTATTTGTAACAGGCTCCTGGCTACCCCTATTTGTAACAGGGGGGGGGGGATTCCGCCCCCCCCCCGGAGATCTCGAGATCTACCCGTCCAATTTTCAAAAATGAAACGGCGTTTGGTTCCCCTCAACACGTTCTACATTTCTAAATAATAATAAAAATCTAAATTTTTGATAGGGGGGCAACAGGGGGGCAAAAACCACAAATTTTAGTGGCATTTTTGAACCAACATAGCTTCCATGTTTATCGACCGATTTTAACACAATTAATACGAATCGATAGAGATTGAATTGGGAATTGATATACAACAGTGGCGTTTGAAAATTCAAAAATTATAGGCGTGTGCAGGTCACTCAATATGGGGGTGAAGTAAATGCGTAATAAAACCATTTTTTGATTTTTTTAAATAAAATAAATGAAATGGTATGCGATTGTGACATTAGACAAAACAGTTAATCATATTTTTTTGCCATAGGCGGTACCAGGTTAGTGAAAAAGGGGGGTAAAATTGGGAAAAAATATTAACCGCAGACAAGTTGCTACCCAGCACTATAAATATGTTACTGATCGTAGATAGTTCCTTTTTGCATGTTGTACTTCATTATAGGCGTATCCAGGATCCAAACTAGGGCGGCTCAATACCTTTTGATAAGTATATTATGCGCTATTATGATACTAACTAGTCAACAGTGACTATTTCACTTACAACTTCAACTAACATTGCTTACCCCCCTTTTACCCTACCTGGACTCGCCTATTATCTTATAATCGTTCGTAGAGTAGCCTGTGGTGCGTGTTTCATCCGAAAACTACAGTATGTTATGTCATTGTACGCCCATGCCTCTTAGTTTCCTTGCAATAATATGACCCCCTTTCTTCCATTCCTGAGCGCGCCTCTGCAAGAAAATGACTTTATTCCCTTTTCTGGCCTCATATGTGCATATATCATTAAAATCTAACCGTCTATTGCGCCGTTATCGCTGGCATATCGTCATCACCAAGACAGTCACCCCCCTTTTCATGTGCCTGAACACGCCCCTGAAACTCTATATGTAATAAATTATGCAAATAATGGAAGCAGAAGCTATCTTTTACATCTTGATAACTATAAATGCCCCTTACATTGGTCTATTTGCTTCCCGCCAAGCATTGAATACTTCCTGGAAACCCCCCTTTTCAAGCCCCTGAAACCGCCTCTGCCATGTAATTTTTATGATATTTCATTGACATCAACTAATTTGCACTTGTTGCAATCACCTTGAACCGATGTAACTCCTTCATACTTGAGGCAGTTAGGAAGAAACCGTGAAGATCGCATTTCCGTATTATCGCCAAATATCGCCTCCGAAGCCACCCAAAACTGTACCCTGGAACCGCCTCTGTTCAGGTTAAGAACTCAAAATTTTGACTACAAATGCGGTATTCAATTCTATGAAAAGTCCCAAAATATCATGGGCCTGCTCCCAGCCGTTCTGGAGATATCTGCGAAAAAGATGAGGGGGGGGGGGCGGAATCCGCCCCCCCTGTTACAAATAGGGTTAAGTGACCAGATACAGACACATAAATGTCTCCGCTGTATTTTTTTTTAGACAAAACTGGTCTAGAAACATGTTTTTTGTTTAATTTAGATTAATAAATTTAAAATGTTGACTTTATGTGACCTGACCTTGACCTGAGAGCTATTATGGGGTCAGGTTATGAACATGGCTGCTACTATCGAATTATACGTGTAAAACAACCCATAAAATATGGTTCGCATGGCTTTTGTGTACCTCTTGCCAATAGCGACCTTTGTGACCTGACTTGACCTTGACCTTTGCTTACAATTTCACTTTCGTTCATGCGGAAGGTGCATGAACACCTTCCGCCTTTGAACCTTTGAGAGCACTTTGTGCGATAATAGTCGCAATATAAGACTTTGGATGGAAAGTATGGCCCAAAAACTCGAGTACCTCAACTTTGACTTTTGACCTGATCGTGACCTGGCATGTGACTTTATTTTGACAATTTCGCGTATGCTTTATATGTGTCTCATCGAGAGCTTTCGATTTCCGCCTTGTGCGTCTCGTTGCGGTTATTGCTTCGAAAGAAAACGGTGGAGACAGCATCTGCCCCCCCCCCCCCCCCACCACCAGCCGTATGTGTTCGGCTGAATATCCGAGCGAGGCGCGGGTTAATGTCCAAACAGATGTACCAAATCTGGCGGCGCTGCACGCCGCCGTTTTCCCACTATTAGCGAAAAACCTCCAGAAGGGGGGAGGGGGTCAACATGACCCCCAACAAGGTGAAGAATAGTAGGGTAGGTCTGTAGTGGAGACAATATGTCCCTGGTGTCACTCATCTGGATTTTTACTCTCACTCATCTGGATGGTGATCTTGAATCTCTGAAAAGGCGAGTGGTAACGCTGATCCAATTTCAGTTTTGTTACCAAAGCTCACTGGCGTTTTATCGAAGTTTCTAGCGTCCAAAATGTAAATAACGGTGTTTTGCAGCCACCATGTAATGTTGTTTGTCACAACAAACACCATTTGTCGTTGTTTGTGGGAGGAGAGACAGGTGTGTCGTAAAACCAGGAGCGAGAGTATCCGATATAGGCCTCGCCATTCAGGAGGAGCTAAGTAGGTGCTATCCGGAAGCGATTATAGTACAGGTTGGGGTAAATAATATTAGACCCAGGCGCAGTGTGAAGCTTGTGGATGATTATTCTAAGCTGATGCAGAGACTGAAGTAATATATAGGAAGCAATGGCGGCGCCAGGGGTCAAACGTAGGTGAGGCAGTCAGGAGAGGGGGGGGGGGGCACTGTTTCGTGATTTGTTTTAGTAGTTTGGTAAATATATGTAGATCACCACGGTTAATATTTCACCGCTACACACAGCCTGTTTATATGCTGTAATCAGTTTGGAGTTTATTTGAAAATAGGTAAGAACTATCCCGCAGAGTGTGCGGCACGTAAGGCTTTCGATTTGACTCTTCATTCTGCCGGTTGATAAGAATTGTGTGACTGCATGCTAACAATAGGACTCGGAGTCTACATATACGAACATTAGGTATATGCGAAAAACACGTTATACGGCTAATACAAATGCATCGAAATGTAATGTTCTGTTTGTAGTATCAGTCTGGAAGGCCCGCTAGGCCAGGGGCGGATCTAAGGGGGGGGGGTTCCAACGGGACTGGCAGCCCCCTCAATGGAAATTGGCGACCCTACGCCGAAGGCGCAATTTGGGCGACGCAGGCGTCCACAAACCTATAGAGGGCGTCCCCAAACCCATGGAGGGCGCCCCCAATTCCGGGGAGTGCGCCCCGATGCCCCAAAAGCACCCCAAATTCAGAACTTCATAAGGGCGCCCTCGAACGCGATTGGGCATGCACACCGAATCTGAGGAGAGCGCCCCAAAATCCATAGAGGGCGCCCCCAATCCCATGGAGGGCGCTCCCAATTACCGGGAGGGAGCCCCGATGCTCGAAAAGCACCCCAAACTTCGGAAAGGCGCCCCAAAACTCGGAAGTGCGCCCTCAAACGCGATGAGGTGCACCCCGAATCTGGGGAGGAAGCCCCCAAACTCATGGAGGGCGCCCCAAACCCAATGGAGGGCGCCCTCAAACCCCAATGGAGTGCGTTCCCCAAATCATAGCACTGTCAAAATGGTTTGGGAGTGTTCAGGGCCGGTCGCACCCTGGCCTTTGGGGGGGGGGGCAACTTGGCAAAAGGGCCCCGGTTGGTCTGAAAGGGCCCTCGGTCGGTGCGAGTGGCCCTACCAGTAGCGTACCCAGGATTCACTCCAGGATGGGGCAATTTTTGTCCAGGGGGCATAAGGTACTCCCACCAAAAAAAAAACGCCGGATTTGCCCACTATAATTTTAGAGGGGCATATTTTCAACATTTTTTTTTAGAGAAAACAAAATAATTTTTCGAACAAGGGAGGCACATACGGACCTTCATGGGGAGGCAATTGCCACGTCCTCCTCCCCCTCCCTTGGGTACGCCTATGGGCCCTACGCTGATTTGAAAGAGTATGTGTACACCTGAGGCTTGCATTTCGGCAGGGCCAAAACACACTGCATTTCAGGTTTGCTGAAAATACGTTGTCATGGGTTTTAACAGGGACGTAGGAACGTCACTAAAAGTGTGTGTGTGTGGGGGGAGGGGGGGGGGGGCAGTGAAACTTTGATCTGGTGTTGAGAGAAACCGAATAGGCGCTATGCCACTATGCAATTTGTTTTTGCATATTCGGGCTCTTCTAGTCTTGGCGAATCCCTTGTCATAAAAATCAGCGACCAAAATAAAATATTTTAGAGAAGAAAAAATGAACGAATTTGGCGGCGATAGGGCTTTTTGCTGGTTTGCGAGGGTATTTTCCCGAGAGCCCATTCTGAACTCCATTGGGCCCATCTGACCTCCATAGGTCCCGCTCTGACCTCCCGCCCACTCTGACCACTACAGTTGAACATCTGGCTTCCAGAGGGCCCAATGTGGCCTCCATGGAGCCCACACTGACCTCAGGAGGCCCACTCCTGCCTCTAGAGGGCCCACTTCGACATCCATATGGTCCATCTGGCCTCCATAGCCCCCCCCCCCCCCCCAGGTGCAAAAAACGCACCCCCAGGTGCCAAAAACGCGCCCCCAGGTGCCAAAAACGCGCCCCCTCAGATGCCAAATACGCGCCCCCCTCAGGTGCCAAAAACGCGCCCTTCTCAGGTGCCAAAAAACGCGCCCCTCAGGTGCCAAGCACGCGCCCTCCTCAGGTGCCAAAAATGCGCCCTTCTCAGGTGCCAAAAACGTGCCCCTCAGGTGCCAAGCACGCGCCCTCCTCAGGTGCCAAAAACGCGCCCCCCTCAGGTGCCAAAAACGCACCCTCCCGGGCCTGCAGCCCCCCTCAATGAAAATCCTGGATCCACCCCTGCGTTAGGCTGATCTCCTTGGAGCAATATGTAACTATTACATAAGTTAATGATATTTACCATTAAAAGGAGATCAAAAAAATATATATTAAACCATTAGAAAAAGTTCCCGCATTCAAAATATCCCGGAACATTTGAATCATGGCACCTGGCACAAAGGTCCTTTGCTGCTGCCGCATTGGCATGCCGCATCTAATTTCTCTCGAACGGAAGCGCCGGCGAAAACCGCCAAAGATCTGGGCGAAACACACGTTTGGGCTGTGAGGCGTGCCTCACAGCCCAAATTTTCACAATGCTAAATTTCAATGGCTAGGCTGATTTGGGCCTATCGATACCAGCTAACATCTTGAAATGACATGGAAATGAGACGCGTTTTAACTGTTTCGAAAATTGTTTTGTCCATTAAATATTTTGTTCCTTATAACCTTACTAAAATTATTGAATACTTAGGGAAAAATAAGATTATAATGTATATGCTTGGCTAATTTAGGTAAGCCACTGCTCAGGTGCCTCAACGGAAGAACCGCCACCGAATTAGGAAGTCAGTTATCGTCACTGGCATCCTCCCTCGGTCTCTACCCACCATGGAGTGGTACTCTCGACGAGCCCTATCTGCAAATAGAGCCTATGTTCTTTTATGGGATTTAAATATGTAAACTTATGGGATGAGTTTTATGGGTGTAACAAGTACTATATGAGAGACATGGGTTAGTTGTGGGGACAGACTTCAGGACTTTGAATCCAAGGGTACAGCATGTTTTCATGCTGCAGAGAATCACGGCAGGGTGGCGGAGTGTTTGTCTATGTTAACCGTTTGTTTTCTACTACGAGAGTTGACGATCCATTGAAAGCAAAGGACGTATAATCACTTTGGATAGCCGTTATAATTGGTGCAGGTAACAGGGGCAAGTTAAGGATAGGAGTGCTTTACAGACCAGGAAATCTTTGGAGGATGTCACAAGCTGAAGTAGACCAAATTATCTGCGAAGAAATTCGTAGGAATTTTCGAGCTCATTGTCTCATTATGGGGACTTCAGCTTACGAGGATATGACGGGAGAGCAAAATAAACTAATGAGTGCATGATGTTTAGGCAAATGTTTGAAGAGGAGCTTTTCATGCATCAGTTTGTCACCGAGCCAATTAGACATTGTTCAATTTTAGACCTCGTCTTCTTTGACAACAGAGAACTAGTAAGCGACCTAACCGTTGGTGAAGGTCTGGGTAACAAACCGTTGGTGAAGGTCTTGGTCATAATATGATACAATGTAATATATCATCAGAAGTCAGGCCTAAAGGTAACCTTCTTATGGTTCCAAACTTCAATCAAGCCGACTTTAATAAAATAAGAAATGAACTCGCACAGATAGATTGAAAAATGAGTTAGCAGGATTAGATGCATGTGAAGCCTGGATCAATTGTAAGACTAGGTTTAAGCAAATTCAGAGTAGACACATACCCCTTAAGCATAAACGCAACAGGACAAATAACAAACCTGCTTGGCTTACCCCGGAGGTTAGAAAGGCGATTCAAAATAAACAAAGCTGCTTTTAAGATTTTGAAGGGATCACCACTAGAATCTAATCAGATAATTTACCGGAAAACTAGGGATGAAGCTAAGAAAAATGTCAAAGAGCAAAGTAATTAGAGCAAAGGAATTAGACTTAGCGAGATATTGCAATGCTGACATTTTTTAGTTTTTACAAAATAAGCAGCGCTTCAAAAAGCATTGGCCCACTTAAAGAGCTATAAAGAGCTATAGTTCACCTTTAACATGGGGTTTTGAACTGAGATAGCAGATTTGTAGAGCAGATCGAAAAACGGGTTGTGGTGCAAGAATTACCTCGCTACGCTAAGTAATTTCATCACAGGACTAGTGGGACCCTTTTAGAAGAAGTTTCATTTCCCCGAAACTTGTTTCGGGTCCTCACAACCGTTTTTTACGTTACAAGCAGCTTGCGTATATATGCCTAAATCCGTCGTTATTGTGTGCAATAGTTTCCATATCTAAGCTACCATATGCATGACGTCATAAATGTCAGGAAGTTTTTTATGGCCATGAAGGAGAAAATATAAATATGCCCATTTTTCGACGGATATCCATCTATCGTCCAAACAAATGCCATATTAGTTTTTCAGCTTGAAATACCCCGTATAGCCAAATTTCAAGACAACTTTCTCACCTTCCCCAGGGCCTGTAATGCACGTTATCACCGTCGGCCTGCGGCGACACAGCACAGAGCCAACACTGTCTGGTCGATAGTCGACACATTGCTACAGCTTGACCTCAGTGACCTTGACCTCAGTGTAGAATGTTTACCACAGCCTACTTTTCAGTTGAGTGTTGATACAGGAATTAGAGCACAGGCCGGCACTGCAGCTTATCGCCAGGGGCCACAGTACAGCCATGGATGTAGGAACGTCGCAAGTTTAGGGAGGAGGACAGTGGAGCTTCTATCACGTCTTGAGAGAAACCCAACCCCCCAGTGACATGTCCTGGCAGAGTTGGGCTCTTCTCCCCTTGGCGAACCTTTTGCCATACAAATTATCTCGCCAAGCAAAATACAATATTTCAGCAAAAAAAGGTCGAAAGTGGGAGCGCCATGCCCCACCCCCTGCCCCCCTCTGTCCCTGCGCCTGAGTACAGTGCAAGCATGGCGCAGCGTACTTGATAGCATGCACGCGGAAATTTTCTTTAAAAAAAACGAGCAACGCAGCAAGTGAGCGACGTGAGCCAGTACCTCGTCACATGAGATGCAATCAGGCAGCCGAAGCAGCGGACGCAAACTGAAACCGGAACAACAGGCGACAGCAAGTTTGCAAATTTGACAGCTTGTCAGACAGATGGCCGCTTTCAACAATTGTTGAAGCCACTGAGATTCGATATCCTATCAAATGTTTTGTCAATGGATCTAGTGACACCAGACTTCATCTTCCAACTTGCTGAGAGATCCACAATATCGATGTTATATCTGGTCCTATATTTCACTGATTATGGGTTTATTTCAGCGTAGGACCCAGTCAGATCCAAAGCCACCACTATGAAATGCCTTTTCGCTCTAAAACCAACATTATGTTTCTCTGTGTGGTTGCAACAATACAAATAGGATCGATTGAGCAGCAAGTGAATGCCGACTTTCTGTTAATGCTGCCCGTAATGTCACTGCCCACTGTAACCAGCAGTTAAAAGGAATGTTTCACCTTTGTATTGGTTTTGAACTGAGATAGCCATTATCTTTGGCCGTTATTGAAATGTCTAAATTATTAAGGTAATTTTCCCTAAAAATTGTCCGTTTTTAAGCAATTTAATTTATAATTTGCAAAATAGGGTCTATGGTAATGCCGCCGCTGATTGGCTGACAGGCACTTCAAGATTGTTGGTCCTAGAAGTCAGACGATATGTATTTCTCGAACCTTGGCTGGATTACCTAGTACGATGTAAACAATGGCCAACACGATAGGTTGCGGTCCAAGTTGAACTTTTTCGCGTTGTTTGAAGTCTCAGTTATGGATTGATGTTTTAAAAAAAAAGTATTGAGCTATCGCAATGCCTCGCACTCGTCATTGTGTTCTGTGCGGGAGAAGACAGTTCCACAATGTTTGTATTTAAGTCGCCGGAATTGTCTGAAAGGATTGTGCCATATTTTTACAGCGTAGTGGTTTTCTCTATAGCTCTTTAAAGCTCAATAATGACGTCATAATCCAAAATATAAAAGTAATTCTTATAAAGTTACGCGACTTTTCGAGAAACAAATATCGCCATCGTTTTCAGCAGCACTTACTTCATATTTTAGACTACAACCGGCGTATATTTGAAAATTTTCAAACATTCCCTTTAACGTGATCTTAGCTGGTATACCCTAACAGTATGACCATCACCCTGTGACCTCCTGGGTGAAGATTCGCGTAAATAAAATGCGAGCCCCTCGCTAAGCTGACAGCCGCTCTTAAAGGGAATAGGTCACCTTGAAAGTTGTCTTGAAGTTCAACCATTAGGTGCATCTTGAGCTCAAAACTATGAATATGACTTTGGTTTGGACAACTGATGGATATATGTGGAGAAAGAAGTAAGTTTCTCTTTCTATTTCACGAGAAATCGTACGATAGCAGCTGGCGTTCTGGCTCCGCCCCGCTCCGCCTGACGCCAAGTACAGTCTCTGACAGGGGGCCGCCGCGTCGCCGGGCGGCTGAGCGGATATTAACGAGGCGTCGTGACCAGAGACTACGTGCCAGAGAGTGTACCTGCCTCAGGCGGCGCGGCGGCGAGCCCCCCCCCCCCCCCCCCCCGATCGTGGCCCGGAACAGCGGGATTGAAATCGGGCCCACTAGTCCTGTGTCGAAATTACTTAACGTAGAGAGGTAATTCTTTCACACAAACCATTTTTCGATCTACTCTACAAATATATCAGTCCAAAACCCCATGTTAAAGGTGCACTATTTATTCCCTGCGCAGCACAATTTCTCTGAGCATCAGTGGGTTATATACAGTATAGTTCAGGTTTCGACGAAAATCTGTTTGCATGGGTATCTGAGGCGCTGAATCACGTTGTGGCAAGTTTCAGCTCCCTTGATGTAACAGATACTGAGTTATCGCCACCGGCATTTCGTGAGGGCACGTCTTCTAGGCCAATAACACTGCCACCGATTAACTTCGCCCTGGTGTGGGTCATTTTGACACCAAGCGACTTTGTGGGGTGCCACATGTTTTTCGGGAATAGCGAGAAAGCGGCGAGGTAGGGCGCCACCAAAATTGGCATATGTCTTCGGCATCAATTATCCACATATTTTGTATTTTTCCCTCGGTTCATCTCAGGTCAGGTCACCAGGTCACGTCGAATGATCTTATCTCCAAAAATAGTTGCGGTCGTGCCAAAGTCACGGGGATTAATCGACCGATTTGAAACTTACAGAAGTTGATCAGAGCATATGTATCGACAATGCGTTTAAACCAGATTTCTTTTTATATCGGTGACCTAAGGTCAGGTCAATTTCGTGACCTCCCCATTACAAGTCAATGGGAAAATATACAAATGCTTCTATTCAGAGAATATGCAATAGATCAGGCCAATTCTTGCAGAATCAATCATGTTATTTTTGCTCACGCCTGATGACCCAGGTGCAACTGTTGCTCAGTGACATATGCAAGGTCAGCTGAGGACATCTGAGGTCCCAGCACTTTTTGCCAATTACTATTTATATAATAAATATAGAGACGTGCGACTAGCGTTACTGTGTTTGTCTTGCTTAGATGCGTTTCCACATATGCAACATTACCTACTGGGTTCACAAATGACCTTGACCTGAGGTGAAATTTTGAACTTAACCCAATCCGGCATCGTGAATACGGTTCGAAGTGCCACGACGAGACAAACACGATGACGTTGCAATTGTTGCCCTATCTTCATTAGGTAAAACGTTGTGCATAAAAACAATGCCTTGAAAGAGAATGCAGCATGACCTTTGGTGATCTCTGCAGCCTAAACTGTTAACATGAGCTAAAATTTGGGGACACCAACGCAATCGAATTTTCAAGAGCTTTCGATTGTTTTCCGTTTCTTCGTAGCTATTATAGTGACGGAGATATTTTGAGTTTCTGGATCTAAGTTTTTAAGTTTGAAAATTTGACCTGTGATGACCTCCGGTGACCTCAATATTGGCCTGAGCCCAAACATGACCGAAGCGACTTCAATTGGGACCTCAGCGTCTTTAACACGCGCCCTGGAGGGCCTCTGATGATTACACGCTCTGGAGGGGGGGGGGGGCGGATTTCGCCCCCCCCCCGAACTCGGCTCCTATGGGACGTAGACAAAAACCGAAAATACCATTCGAAATCTCAGTACAACTAATTTTCAAACTATTTCAGTCATTTTTTTGGCCCAGGTTAATATTTAAGTCACCAGAGGTCATCAAAAGTCAGATTTCCAGTTTTTGGACTTCTCTCCAGAAACCCCAAATATCTCAAGAACTATGATAGAGCTAGAGAAACTTAAAAGAAACCGAAAGCTCTTGAAATATGCATTCGACATAAGTGTCCTGAAATTTAACCCTCGCCCTGTCAGGCCCCCTCAGGGGGGGGGGGGCCTGACAGGCCCCCCCCCTGAGGTTTTTCTTGAATAACTTTTGACACATGGGGTGCACCTTGATGAAATTTTTGGTAGCTGAGTTTACACAAATTATACGTAGTCTGTAAAAATGTAATTTAAATTGTTCAAAAAATTTGGAAGATAATAATGTTTTGATGACGTCATGTTGGTAAAAAAATGAGAAATATTGGAAAAATCGTAGAAAACAGAGTTTTAAAGAAAATTGCAAACGCAATTCACCAAAGACGCAAAATGGCATTCTCTTTAAAATGGCAATCTTTGATTTAAAAAGAAGAAGTTTTTTTCAACAGTTTTTTTAAATAAAAATCCCCTCAAAATCAAATTTTCAAGATATTAGAAAAACCGGAATATATGTGAGGGAACTGAGTATGGGCAATATCCATACCAAATTTCAAAGCAATATCTTCATTTTTAACTGAGTGATGGCTTCCTAAGTGTAAGAAACTGATGACGTCATTTTTTCAATAACTTTTTTTGACATTTTGGACAAGATAAGAACAAATAATAACATTTTTATTTATTTATGAGCCAAAACTGGTCTAAGAACATGCCTTTTTACTTACATTGATTAATTTCTAATTTTGAGGTTTTCTGAAGAGCAAAATCGCTGCTCTGGACGTGGTAAATCCGAGGCATTCACTTGACCTGGAAGGTCACCCGTTGACCTGAAACCTAAAATCGCATACTGTTAGATTTATCTTATGACAGGCAACATGCTGGTTCTTACCGTATTTCTCTAAGTTGCTTGGTTTGGAAGTTAACAGAGGGGGGGGGGGGCCTGTAGGGCGAAGGTGAAAAAAGCTCCCGTAGGGCAAGGGTTAAACTCAGTTCAACAGTTTAGGCTCCAGCGGTCATTAAAGGTAAAAGGGTTATTTTAGTTATTTTCGGAAATAACTTCTTACCTAATAAGATAAGGAAATAATTGTGAAGCCATCGTGTTCGTCTCGTCAAGGCACTTTGCATCATGGTCATGTTGACCAGTTAAGGTCAACTTAAAAAATGACGTCAGATCAAGGTCAAGTGGTGACCCAAGTAGGTCATGTTGCATATTGGGAGACGTGTCACGACGACACGAACACATTGGTACTGGTTTCACTACTCTATCTTCATTCAGTCGAGAGTTATTGTCAATAAAGAGTTGGTCACATCCAGAGTTGGCGAAATAGTCGAAAAAGTATTTCAAATAAAAATAGTAAATAGTTTTGATTTTAGCTTTTTTAAATAGAAAATAAAATAGTATCTAGGAAATTTTAGAGACTGTTTGAAAATATTTGCAAATTTTGTGCGAAATACGTAAAACGGCGTCTCCATGGCTGCAATACAGAGTTACAGGGTCAAATTGCCATATACAAATCCAATTCATGTTAATTGTTTTCGTGTGCTTAGGATACCAGTAAACGCCTTAATCGGCGGTAACCGAGCGATATCTGTTGCTTCCCTGGGACAAATTACATGCAAATTAAGTTGTTACGAGCGAGCGCGAAGCGCTCGCTCGTCCTTCCGTGGTATATGGGAACAATCTGAATATGAGAGGCCCGACCCGACCCGGCCCGACCCGACCCGTGGCGACGCTTTTAAGAAGCTCATATATCTGCAACTACACGTCCGATTGACAAGCGGACTTCTTTGCTGAACAGCCCCATCCAACCTACCCTGTTTGAGACAGGTGCTGACTCATGTGGGCGACTACCACTGCGCGTGGTGCGTGCCGCGCCACGCGACGTGAGGGTTGTTGAAAAGTGTTTTTTCGCAAAAACTCTTCACTGAGCCGAATGTGTTCAAATTTGGTGTGTGGTTAGGGGCTTTTCAGCCGCCACTTTCCATAAGTCAGGGGTGGGGTGCCTCTGCACGCGCGCACGTGCACACCCTTATTCTATATCTCAGGAACGGCTGAGCCGATTGTGTTCGAATTTGGTGTGTCCCTCAGCCGCCGCCTGCCCACAAGTCAGGGATAGGGTGTCTCTGCACATGCTCACGTGCACACCCCTATTCCAGAATCGGTCGTGGTGGTGTCTTCCCAGAATCGGTCGTGGTGGTGTCTTCCCAGAATCGGGCGTGGTGGTGTCTTCCCAGAATCGGTCGTGGTGGTGTCTTCCCAGAATCGGCGTGGTGGTGTCTTCCCAGAATCGGTCGTGGTGGTGTCTTCCCAGAATCGGGCGTGGTGGTGTCTTCCCAGAATCGTCGTGGTGGTGTCTTCCCAGAATCGGGCGTGGTGGTGTCTTCCCAGAATCGGTCGTGGTGTGTCTTCCAGAATCGGTCGTGGTGTGTCTTCCCAGAATCGTCGTGGTGGTGTCTTCCCAGAATCGGTCGTGGTGGTGTCTTCCCAGAATCGGTCGTGGTGGTGTCTTCCCCAGAATCGGTCGTGGTGGTGTCTTCCCAGAATCGGTCGTGGTGGTGTCTTCCCAGAATCGGTCGTGGTGGTGTCTTCCCAGAATCGGTCGTGTGGTGTCTTCCCAGAATCGGTCGTGGTGGTGTCTTCCCAGAATCGGTCGTGTGGTGTCTTCCCAGAATCGGTCGTGGTGGTGTCTTCCCAGAATCGGGCGTGGTGGTGTCTTCCCAGAATCGGTCGTGGTGGTGTCTTCCCCAGAATCGGTCGTGGTGGTGTCTTCCCAGAATCGGTCGTGGTGGTGTCTTCCCAGAATCGGTCGTGGTGGTGTCTTCCAGAATCGGTCGTGGTGGTGTCTTCCCAGAATCGGTCGTGGTGGTGTCTTCCAGAATCGGTCGTGGTGGTGTCTTCCCAGAATCGGTCGTGGTGGTGTCTTCCCAGAATCGGTCGTGGTGGTGTCTTCCCAGAATCGGTCGTGGTGGTGTCTTCCAGAATCAGGCGTGGTGGTGTCTTCCCAGAATCGGTCGTGGTGGTGTCTTCCCAGAATCGGACGTGTCAAAATGTGAGGCAAGCCGGTTTTCAATTAGTTTCTTTGAAATGCAATGCATTGCTGTGAGCTTATGGTTAAACCTCTAGGAAAAGTGGGGTGTCATTCAAAGCCCTTTAGCTACGAGCGAAATTTTGACATCCTTTCCCTGCCACCCAAAGATTCAGACCAACGCTGATTTCACTTCAAGTTCTGAGCGAACAAGTCTTTTTCAATATCCAATCTCCATTCCACCCGTTTTAACTCGCCATTGACTGGGGGGGGGGGGGGGGGCGTGGGGGCGCCGATAGGGCAAGTGAAGTGTTAAGTGACTATCAACGTGAAACTTTGGGTACTTTCTCCTATATACATTTACGTCTTCTGTGCAAAAATAAGCAATTTTGTCGACCTATATTCATCAATAAACGTCAAAAGATAGCAAATGGCAAAGGCTGCAAAATGGCTATCGCCGAGTTTGGGAAAAATGGTTTTGACCAAAAAAATACCAAATCATAATCGTAAAAAATGTTCACAAAATCAAAATTTTCAAAGGTATTAAAAACTCAAATATATATTCGAGAATTATATAGATTAGAGATTTAGAGAGATATATGGGCAATTCCAAAACAAATTTCAAAACAATATCAGCATCTTTCACTGACTTTTCGCTACTAAAGTATGAGTAACTCATGACGTTTTTT
>JAXIVJ010002332.1:0-12500 GCA_036785665.1 Chirona hameri
ACTCACCGAAGAGGATGAGAACAAAACTGACCGTTCCCCGAGTTCCCTCACCAGCCGGTGAGTTCACTTGCCGTGAGTGAATGAGGGCAGATGAAACACTTCCAATCAACCATCAACCAGGCCGCGACCAAGGGCATGCTCGATACTATACGCTCTTCAGTATACCGCCCTCCTCCTCTCCCTCACCGCCCTCCTCCTCTCCTCACCGCCCTCCTCCTCCTCTCACTGCCCTCCTCCTCCTCCCCTCCTACCTTCTCGCACCACCCCTCCTCCTCCTCTCATCGCCCTCCTCCTCCTCCTCTCACCGCCCTCCTCCTCCTCCTCTCACCGCCCTCCTCCTCCTCTCAACCGCCCTCCTCCTCCTCTCACTGCCCTCCTCCTCCTCTCACCGCCCTTCTCCTCCTCATCACTGCCCTCCTCCTCCTCCTCTCACTGCCCCTCCTCCTCCTCTCACTGCCTCCTCCTCCTCCTCTCACCGCCCTCCTCCTTCTCTCACCGCCCTCCTCCTTCTCTCACCGCCCTCCTCCTTCTCTCACCGCCCTCCTCCCTCCTCTCACCGCCCTCCTCCTCCTCTCACCGCCCTCCTCCTCCTCTTCACCGCCCTCCTCCTCCTCTCACTGCCCTCCTCCTCCTCCTCTCACTGCCCTCCTCCTCCTCCTCTCACCGCCCTCCTCCTCCTCTCACCGCCCTCCTCCTCCTCTCACCGTCCTCCTCCTCCTCTTACCGCTCCTCTCCTCCGCTCACCGCCCTCCTCCTCCTCTCACCGCCCTCCTCCTCCTCTCACTGCCCTCCTCCTCCTCTCACTGCCCTCCTCCTCCTCATCACTGTCCCTCCTCCTCCTCCTCCTCACACGCCCTCCTCCTTCTCTCACCGCCCTCCTCCTCCTCTCACCGCCCTCCTCCTCCTCTCACCACTCTCCTCCTCCTCCTCTCACCACCCTCCCTCCTCCTCTCACCGCCCACCTCCTCCTCTCACCGCCCTCCTCCTCCTCTCACCGCCCTCCTCCTCCCCTCACTGCCCTCCTCCTCCTCTCACCGCCCCTCCTCCTCCCTCTCACCGCGCTCCTCCTCCTCTCACCGCCCTCCTCCTCCGCTCACTGCCCTCCTCCTCCTCTCACCGCCCTCATCCTCCTCTCACCGCCCTCCTCCTCCTCTCATCGCCATCCTCACTCCTCTCACCACCCATCCTCCTCCTCTCCTCTCACTGCCCCTCCTCCTCCTCTCACCGCCCTCCTCATCCTCTCACCGCCCTCCTCCTCCTCTCACTGCCCTCCTCCTCCTCTCACCGCCCCTCTTCCCTCCTCTCACCGCCCTCCTCCTCCTCTCACCGCCCTCCTCCTCCTCTCACTGCCCTCCTCCTCCTAACACCGCCACTCCTCCTCCTCCTCTCCCCGCCCTCCTCCTCCTCTCACTGCCCTCCTCCTTCTCCTCACTGCCCTCACCCCTCCTCTCACCGCCCTCCTCCTCCTCCTCTCACCGCCCTCCTCATCCTCTCACTGCTCTCCTCCTCCTCTCACTGCCCTCCTCCTCCTCTCACACCCTCCTCTTCCTCCCACCGCCCTCCTCCTCCTCCTCTCACCGCCCTCCTACCTCCTCCCACCGCCCTCCTCCTCCTCCTCTCACCGCCCTCATCCTCCTCTCACTGCCCTCCTCCTCCTCTCACTGCCCTCCTCCTCCTCTCACCGCCCTCCTCCCTCTCTCACCGCCCTCCTCCTCCTCTCACCGCCCTCCTCCTCCTCCTCTCACCGCCTCCTCCTCCTCTCACTGCCCTCCTCCTCCTCTCACCGCCTCCTCCTCCTCTCACCACCCTCCTCCTCTCACTGTCCTCCTCCTCCTCTCACCGCCCTCCTCCTCCTCCTCACCACCCTCCTCCTCCTCCTCCTATCACCGCCCTCCTCCTCCTCCTCCTCCTCTCACTGTCCTCCTCCTCCCTCTCCACCGCCTCCTCCCTCCTCCTCCTCTCACCGCCCTCCTCCTCCTCTTACCGCCCCTCCTCCTCCTCCTCCTCACCACCCTCCTCCTCCTCTTCTCACTGTCCTCCTCCTCTCACTGCCCTCCTCCTCTCACTGCCCTCCTCCTCTCACTGCCCTCCTCCTCTCTCACCGCCCCTCTTCCTCCTATCACCGCCCTCCTCCTCCTCTCACGCCCTCCTCCTCCTCCTCTCACCGCCCTCCACCTCCTCTCACCACCCTCCTCCTCATCCTCCTCGCACTGTCCTCCTCCTCCTCTCACTGCCCTCCTCCTCTCACCGCCCTCCCTCCTCCCTCAGCACCGCCCTCCTCCTCCTCTCACTGCCCTCCTCCTCCTCCTCTCACCCTGTGCCCGGGCATGCCTAGTATGAGGAGGTAGTCCTCGGCCATCATGACGCGCAGCAGCGCCCTCTGCTGCAGTTTGTTGAGTGGCTGCAGGATGGCGCGACACTTGGTGATCACCACCCGTCCAGGCCGGGCAGGAAGGCTGGCGGCCGGCTGGCGGGCACAGGAGACTGGTTAGTGATGTTTGGTGATCACCCACCCGTCCCAGGCCGGGCAGGAAGGCTGGCGGCCGGCTGGCGGGCAGAGGAGACTGGTTAGTGATGTTTGGTGATCACCACCCGTCCCAGGCCGGGCAGGAAGGCTGGCGGCCGGCTGGCGGGCACAGGAGACTGGTTAGTGATGTTTGGTGATCACCACCCGTCCCCAGGCCGGGGCAGGAAGGCTGGCGGGGCAGAGGAGACCGGTTAGTGATGTTTGGTGATCACCACCGGCCCAGGCCGGGCAGGAAGGCTGGCGGCCGGCTGGCGGGCACAGGAGACTGGTTAGATGTGTTTGGTGATCACCACCCGTCTCAGGCCGGGCAGGAAGGCTGGCGGCCGGCTGGCGGGCAGAGGAGACTGGTTAGTGATGTTTGGTGATCACCACCCGTCCCAGGCCGGGCAGGAAGGCTGGCGGCCGGCTGGCGGGCAGAGGAGACTGGTTAGTGATGTTTGGTGATCACCCACCCGTCCCAGGCCGGGCAGGAAGGCTGGCGGCCGGCTGGCGGGCACAGGAGACTGGTTAGTGATGTTTGGTGATCACCACCCGCCCCAGGCCGGGCAGGAAGGCTGGCGGCCGGCTGGCGGGCACAGGAGACTGGTTAGTGATGTTTGGTGATCACCACCCGTCCCAGGCCGGGTAGGAAGGCTGGCGACCGGCTTGGCGGGCACAGGAGACTGGTTAGTGATGTTTGGTGATCACCACCCGTCCCAGGCCGGGCAGGAAGGCTGGCGGCCGGCTGGCGGGCACAGGAGACTGGTTAGTGATGTTTGGTGATCACCACCCGTCCCAGGCCGGGCAGGAAGGCTGGCGGCCGGCTGGCGGGCACAGAAGACTGGTTAGTGATGTTTGGTGATCACCACCCGTCCCAGGCGGGCAGGAGGCTGGCGGCCGGCTGGCGGGCACAGGAGACTGGTTAGTGATGTTTGGTGATCACCACCCGTCCCAGGCCGGGCAGGAAGGCTGGCGGCCGGCTGGCGGGCACAGGAGACTGGTTAGTGATGTTTGGTGATCACCAACCCGTCCCAGGCCGGGCAGGAAGGCTGGCGGCCGGCTGGCGGGCACAGGAGACTGGTTAGTGATGTTTGGTGATCACCACCCGTCCCAGGCCGAGCAGGAAGGCTGGCGGCCGGCTGGCGGGCACAGGAGACTGGTTAGTGATGTTTGGTGATCACCACCCGTCCCAGGCCGGGCAGGAAGGCTGGCGGCCGGCTGGCGGGCAGAGGCGACTGGTTAGTGATGTTTGGTGATCACCACCCGTCCCAGGCCTGGCAGGAAGGCTGGCCGCCGGCTGGCGGGCACAGGAGACTGGTTAGTGATGTTTGGTGATCACCAGCCGGCCCAGGCCTGGCAGGAAGGCTGGCGGCCGGCTGGCGGGCACAGGGAGACTGGTTAGTGATGTTTGGTGATCACCAGCCGGCCCAGGCCTGGCAGGAAGGCTGGCGGCCGGCTGGCGGGCACAGGAGACTGGTTAGTGATGTTTGGTGATCACCAGCCGGCCCAGGCCGGGCAGGAAGGCTGGCGGCCGGGTGGCGGGCAGAGGAGACTGGTTAGTGATGTTTGGTGTCACCCAGCCGGCCCAGGCCTGGCAGGAAGGTTGGCGGCCGGCTGGCGGGCACAGGAGACTGGTTAGTGATGTTTGGTGATGACCCACCCGTCCCAGGCCGGGCAGGAAGGCTGGCGGCCGGCTGGCGGGCACAGGAGACTGGTTAGTGATGTTTGGTGATCACCACCCGTCCCAGGCCGGGCAGGAAGGCTGGCGGCCGGCTGGCGGGCAGAGGCGACTGGTTAGAAATGTTTGGTGATCACCACCCGTCCCAGGCCTGGCAGGAAGGCTGGCCGCCGGCTGGCGGGCACAGGAGACTGGTTAGTGATGTTTGGTGATCACCACCCGCCCCAGGCCGGGCAGGAAGGCTGGCGGCCGGCTGGCGGGCACAGGAGACTGGTTAGTGATGTTTGGTGATCACCACCGTCCCAGGCCGGGCAGGAAGGCTGGCGGCCGGCTGGCGGGCACAGGAGACTGGTTAGTGAAGTTTGGTGATCACCACCCGTCCCAGGCCGGGCAGGAAGGCTGGCGGCCGGCTGGCGGGCACAGGAGACTGGTTAGTGATGTGTGGTGATCACCACCCGTCCCAGGCCGGGCAGGAAGGCTGGCGGCCGGCTGGCGGGCACAGGAGACTGGTTAGTGATGTTTGGTGATCACCAGCCGGCCCCAGGCCTGGCAGGAAGGCTGGCGGCCGGCTGGCGGGCACAGGAGACTGGTTAGTGATGTTTGGTGATCACCAGCCGGCCCAGGCCGGGCAGGAAGGCTGGCGGCCGGGTGGCGGGCAGAGGAGACTGGTTAGTGATGTTTGGTGATCACCACCCGTCCCAGGCCGGGCAGGAAGGCTGGCGGCCGGCTGGCGGGCACAGGAGACTGGTTAGTGATGTTTGGTGATGACCACCCGTCCCAGGCCGGGGCAGGAAGGCTGGCGGCCGGCTGGCGGGCACAGGAGACTGGTTAGTGATGTTTGGTGATGACCACCCGTCCCAGGCCGGGCAGGAAGGCTGGCGGCCGGCTGGCGGGCACAGGAGACTGGTTAGTGATGTTTGGTGATCATGATTGATCACCATAGACGCCAGGTTAGTGACATTTGATGATCAACATAGGCATCGGGTTGGTGACATTCGCTGATGATCACAGACGCTTGGTCAACCACGAACTAAAGCCATTAAAACCAGTCCTCGTTGCGCTATCGAAGTCGGAGATGGAAGTCGTTGGACAGGCGTTACACCAGTCACTCCACCGAACGAAACAGGTGGTCTGGACCAGTGAATGCAGTCATGGCCAAGCCCGAACGACGACTACGCCTGTAGGCAGGCGGGTAGCATCCCATGCCACCGGGCCAGTGTCGTCTATGAGACGGCAATTCTTCTCCTCACATCATGCGATGGCACCGTGTATCGTTCACGGCCCTGATTGGGACATGTTTGAAACCTGAAACGTGTTTAGAAACCTCTCCCTGACACCGTGTATCGTTCACGGCCCATTGGGACGTGTTTAGAACCTCTCCGACACCGTGTATCGTTCACAGCCCTGATTGGGACGTGTTTAGAACCTCTCCCTGGCATCGTCCGACTATCACGCACCAGTCCATCACGGCATGTCCGTCACGCACCAGTCCATCACGCATGTCCCGTCACGCACCAGTCCATCACGGCATGTCCCGTCACGCACCAGTCCATCACGGCATGTCCCGTCACGCACCAGTCCATCACGGCATGTCCCGTCACGCACCAGTCCATCACGGCATGTCCCGTCACGCACCAGTCCATCACGGCATGTCCCGTCACGCACCAGTCCATCACGGCATGTCCCGTCACGCACCAGTCCATCACGGCATGTCCCGTCACGCACCAGTCCATCACGGCATGTCCCGTCACGCACCAGTCCCATCACGGCATGTCCCGTCACGCACGAGTCCATCACGGCATGTCCCGTCACGCACCAGTCCATCACGGCATGTCCCCGTCACGCACGAGTCCATCACGGCATGTCCCGTCACGCACCAGTCCATCACGGCATGTCCCGTCACGCACCAGTCCATCACGGCATGTCCCGTCACGCACCAGTCCATCACGGCATGTCCCGTCACGCACCAGTCCATCACGGCATGTCCCGTCACGCTACCGTCACGTATCGGGCGATCACGTCACGTCACGTCATCGTCACGTCACGTCACGTCACGTCACGTCACGTCACGTCATCGTCACGTCATCGTCACGTCATCGTCTTCGTCACGTCATCGTCTTCGTCACGTCATCGTCACGTCATCGTCATCGTCATCGTCACGTCATCGTCTTCGTCACGCTCATCGTCTTCGTCACGTCATCGTCATCGTCACGTCATCGTCACGTCATCGTCATCGTCATGTCCCGTCACGTCCGTCACCGTCACGTACCGGTCGATCAGTAGCTCCCGCAGCCGGTGGCTGTGCTCGGAGTTGTCGAGCAGTCGCGCCAGACTGGAGAAGTAGGTGCCCATGCTGGTCTCCACCTGGTACTCGCACTTGTCCACGTGGTAGCGCTGGTCAGCACCGCCCGGGTACGACGTCAGGTCACTGCAGACGGGGAAGATAGGTCAGGTCAGGTCACTGGAGACGGGGCAGATAGGGCAGGTCAGGTCACTGGAGGCGGGGCAGATAAGGTCAGGTCAGGTCACTGAGAGACGGGGCAGATAGGTCAGGTCAGGTCACTGCAGACGGGGCAGATAGGTCAGGTCAGGTCACTGGAGACGGGGAAGATAGGTCAGGTCAGGTCACTGGAGACGGGGCAGATAGGTCAGGTCAGGTCACTGGAGACGGGGCAGATAGGTCAGGTCACTGGAGACGGGGCAGATAGGTCAGGTCAGGTCCACTGCAGACGGGGCAGATAGGTCAGGTCAGGTCACTGCAGACGGGGCAGATAGGTCAGAGTCAGGTCACTGGAGACGGGGCAGATAGGTCAGGTCAGGTCACTGCAGACGAGGCAGATAGGTCAGGTCAGGTCACTGGATACGGGGCATATAGGTCAGGTCACTGGGAGACGGGGCAGATAGGTCAGGTCACTGCATACGAGGCAGATAGGTCAAGTCAGGTCACTGCAGACGAGGCAGATAGGTCAGGTCAGGTCACTGGAAACGGGGCAGATAGGTCAGGTCAGGTCACTGGAGATGGGGCAGATATGTCAGGTCAGGTCACTGCAGACGGGGCAGATAGGTCAGGGCAGGTCACTGGAGACGGGGCAGATAGGTCAGGTCAGGTCACTGGAGACGAGGCAGATAGGTCAGGTCAGGTCACTGGAGACGAGACAGATATGTCAGGTCAGGTCACTGGAGACGGGGCAGATAGGTCAGGTCAGGTCACTGCAGACAGAGCAGATAGGTCAGGTCAGGTCACTGGATACGGGCAGATAGGTCAGGTCAGGTCACTGGAGACGGGGCAGATAGGTCAGGTCAGGTCAGGTCACTGGAGACGGGGCAGATAGGTCAGGTCAGGTCAGGTCACTGCAGATGGGGCAGATAGGTCAGGTCAGGTCACTGCAGACGGGGCAGATAGGTCAGGTCAGGTCACTTCAGACGGGGCAGATAGGTCAGGTCAGGTCACTGGAGACGGGGCAGATATGTCAGGGCAGGTCAGGTCACTGGAGACGGGGCAGATAGAACAGGTCAGGTCACTGGAGACGGGGCGGATAGGTCTGGTCAGGTCACTGGAGACGGGGCAGATAGGTCAGGTCAGGTCAGGTCACTGGAGACGGGACAGATAGGTCAGGCCAGGTCACTGGAGATGGGGCAGATAGGTCAGGCCAGGTCACTGGAGACGGGGCAGATAGGTCAGGTCAGTCAGGTCACTGGAGACGGGGCAGATAGGTCAGGTCAGGTCACTGCAGACGGGGCATATAGGTCAGGTCAGGTCACCGGAGACGGAGCAGATAGGTCAGGTCAGGTCACTGCAGACGGGGCAGAGCCGCAGATAAGGTCAGGTCAGGTCACTGCATATGGGGCAGATAGGTCAGGTCAGGTCACTGCAGACGGGCAGATAGGTCAGGTCACTGGAGACGGGGCAGATAGGTCAAGTCCAGGTCACTGGAGACGGGGCAGATAGGTCAGGTCAGGTCACTGCAGACGAGGCAGATAGGTCAGGTCAGGTCACTGGATACGGGGCATATAGGTCAGGTCAGGTCACTGGAGACGGGGCAGATAGGTCAGGTCAGGTCACTGGAGACGTGGCAGATAGGTCAGGTCAGGTCACTGGAGACGGGCAGATGGGTCAGGTCAGGTCACTGGAGACGAGGGCAGATAGGTCAGGTCAGGTCACTGGAGACGAGGCAGATAGGTCAGTCAGGTCACCTGGAGACGGGGCAGATAGGTCAGGTCAGGTCACTGGAGACGGGGCAGATAGGTCAGATCAGGTCACTGGAGATGGGGCAGATAGGTCAGGTCAGGTCACTGCATACAGGGCAGATAGATCAGATCAGGTCACTGGAGACGGGGCAGATATGTCAGATCAGGTCACTGGAGACGGGGCAGATAGGTCAGGCCAGGTCACTGGAGACGGGGCAGATATGTCAGGTCAGGTCACTGGAGACGGGGCAGATAGGTCAGGGTCAGGTCACTGGATACGGGGCAGATAGGTCAGGCCAGGTCACTGGAAGACGGGGCAGATAGGTCAGGTCAGGTCACTGGAGACGGGGGCTGATAGGTCAGGTCAGGTCACTGGAGACGGGGCAGATAGGTCAGGCCAGGTCACTGGGAAACGGGCAGATAGGTCAGGTCAGGTCACTGGAGACGGAGCAGATAGGTCAGGTCAGGTCACTGCAGACGGGGCAGATAGGTCAGGTCAGGTCACTGCAGACGGGGTAGATAGGTCAGGTCACTGGAGACGGGGCAGATAGGTCAGGTCAGGTCACTGGAGACGGGGCAGATAGGTCAGGTCAGGTCACTGCAGACGAGGTAGATAGGTCAGGTCAGGTCACTGGATACGGGGCATATAGGTCAGGTCACTGGAGACGGGGCAGATAGGTCAGGTCAGGTCACTGGAGACGGGGAAGATAGGTCAGGCCAGGTCACTGGAGACGGGGCAGATAGGTCAGGCCAGGTCACTGGAGACGGGGCAGATAGGCCAGGCCAGGTCACTGGAGACGGGGCAGATAGGTCAGGTCAGGCCAGGTCACTGGAGACGGGGCAGATAGGTCAGGCCAGGTCACTGGAGACGGGGCAGATAGGTCAGGCCAGGTCACTGGAGACGGGGCAGATAGGTCAGGCCAGGTCACTGGAGACGGGGCAGATAGGTCAGGCCAGGTCACTGGAAACGGGGCAGATAGGTCAGGTCAGGTCACTGGAGACGGAGCAGATAGGTCAGGTCAGGTCACTGCAGACAGGGCAGATAGGTCAGGTCAGGTCACTGCAGACAGGGGTAGATAGGTCAGGTCACTGGAGACGGGGCAGATAGGTCAGGTCAGGTCACTGGAGACGGGGCAGATAGGTCAGGTCAGGTCACTGCAGACGAGGCAGATAGGTCAGGTCAGGTCACTGGATACGGGGCATATAGGTCAGGTCACTGGAGACGGGGCAGATAGGTCAGGCCAGGTCACTGGAGACGGGGCAGATAGGTCAGGCCAGGTCACTAGAGACGGGGCAGATAGGTCAGGCCAGGTCACTGGAGACGGGGCAGATAGGTCAGGCCAGGTCACTGGAGACTGGGCAGATAGGTCAGGCCAGGTCACTGGAGACGGGGCAGATAGGTCAGGCCAGGTCACTGGAGACGGGGCAGATAGGTCAGGCCAGGTCACTGGAGACGGGGCAGATAGGTCAGGCCAGGTCACTGGAGACGGGGCAGATAGGTCAGGCCAGGTCACTGGATACGGGGCATATAGGTCAGGTCACTGGAGACGGGGCAGATAGGTCAGGTCAGGTCACTGGAGACGGGGCAGATAGGTCAGGCCAGGTCACTGGAGACGGGGCAGATAGGTCAGGCCAGGTCACTGGATACGGGGCATATAGGGTCAGGTCACTGGGAGAGGGCGACGGGCAGATAGGTCAGGTCAGGTCACTGGAGACGGGGCAGATAGGACAGGCCAGGTCACTGGAGACGGGGCAGATAGGTCAGGCCAGGTCACTGGAGGCGCGGAGGAGACATCAGGTCAGGTCGTCACACAGGTCGGCACAGTATTGGCTCTATTTCATTGACACAATGACCCTGGGCCGCCAGCATAGTACGTAGTTTCAGACACCACAGCAGGGCATTACAGGACGTCTGCAGGATTGACAATCAAACTTCAATATACTTCTAACATATTGGTAATTTCGTCATTGTGAAATCAACAGGGAAAGGATTTCATACACATCAAGACGGGCACCGAACAAATAAATCATACTCTGATGGGCCGATGGCGGTCCACGGTTATGAAATCCCTCCCTCCCTCCCTCCCCCCACACACCTCCGCACTCACCGGTCGAGCAGCACATGTGCCTCCGTCTCCGTCATCTCCAGCAGACTCCCCATACACATGGCCAGCTTCTCCTCCGTGCCCAGCATCAACCAGGTCCCCGGCCGCCAGCTGGGAGGCGGTCGCTCCCTCCGGCCTGCCCATGCGGTGCACCCACCCCGGCCACGGTCCTCTGCACCCCGCAGAGCCGACAGGCGGCCAGCGCCTGTCCGCGCGTCTGCCGCTCGGCCGCCGGCCGGCACCACAGGCGGGACATGGACGCCTTCTCGGCCGAGTGGGCCGACTCCAGGCGGAGCAGAACGCTCCAGTGCAGGAAGTAGGCCAGGTGGGAGGGTGACAGGTGCGAGGCGGCGTCCGGCACGGCGTGCGGCGGGTCACATGGCCTGTCGAGGACAGTGAATGCAACATCACGCCGCGAAAATGTGGCATGCTGCCTCATATCAACAGACAAAATACATTGCTCCACTGATTTGTAATAATTGCTCGTAATCACAGCGCGGCAGTCCCCCCTCACACACACACACCTTCGCAATGTTCATATTCGGTAGACAGTGCAGTTCAGTTCTCACCGCTGGTAGGCGGTGCAAGTCACCAGATGCGGACATCTCTGGCACGCTCTCTCGTTGCCGATGACCTCGGGCAGCGGCGGCAGCAGCAGCTCCCCGGCGGGGTCGGAGGGGTCGGCGGCGGGCGCGGCGCTGCGGTGGTGTACCAGCTGGTTCCTCAGCTGCAGCAGGTCCCGCTGCTGGTGCTGGCCGGCCGCCACCTCCCGCATACCGCCCGTCCTGTCGGCACGGCAGGGGCGGGTCAGGTCAGGTCAGGTCAGGTCAGGTCAGGCCAGGTCAGGTCGAGTCGGTTCGGGTCAGGTCAGTCAGATCATGTCAGTCAGGTCAGGCCAGGTCAGGCCAGGTCAGGCCAGGTCAGGTCAGGCCCAGGTCAGGTCAGGCCAGGCCAGGCCAGGTCAGGTCAGGCCAGGTCAGGCCAGGTCAGGCCAGGTCAAGGCCAGGTCAGGCCAGGTCAGGCCAGGCCAGGCCAGGCCAGGCCAGGCCAGGTCAGGCCAGGTCAGGCCAGGTCAGGCCAGGTCAGGCCAGGTCAGGTCAGGCCAGGTCAGGCCAGGTCAGGCCAGGTCAGGTCAGGCCAGGTCAGGCCAGGCCAGGTCAGGCCAGGTCAGGCCAGGTCAGGCCAGGTCAGGCCAGGTCAGGCCAGGTCAGGCCAGGTCAGGCCAGGTCAGGCCAGGTCAGGCCAGGTCAGGCAGGTCAGGCCAGGTCAGGCAGGTCAGGCCAGGTCAGGCCAGGTCAGGCCAGGTCAGCGCCAGGTCAGGCCAGGTCAGGCCAGGTCAGGCAGGTCAGGCCAGGTCAGGTCAGGTCACGTCACGTCAGGTCCGGTAGGTTAGGACAGGTCAGGGTAGGGCAAGTCATACAAGATCATGAGGCCGTCAGGTCAGGCCAGGTCAGGTCAGGTCAGGTCAAGCCAGGTCACGCCAGTCGGGTCCAGGCCGGGTCAGGCCGGGTCAGGCCGGGTCAGGCCGGGTCAGGCCGGGTCAGGCCGGGTCAGGCCGGGTCAGGCCGGGTCAGGCCGGGTCAGGCCGGGTCAGGTCGGGTCAGGTCGGGTCAGGTCAGGTCAGGTCAGGTCAGGTCAGGTCAGGTCATGTCAGGTCAGGTCAGGTCAGGTCAGGTCAGGTCAGGTCAGGTCAGGTCAGGGTCAGGTCAGGGTCAGGGTCAGGTCAGGGTCAGGTCAGATTCAGGTCAGGGTCAGGTCAGGGTCAGGTCAGGGGTCAGGTCAGGGTCAGGTCAGGGTCAGGTCAGGGTCAGGTCAGGGTCAGGGTCAGGTCAGGTCAGGTCAGGTCAGGGTCAGGTCAAGGTCAGGGTCAGGTCAGGTCAGGTCAGGGTCAGGTCAGGTCAGGGTCAGGTCAGGGTCAGGTCAGGGTCAGGTCAGGGTCAGGTCAGGGTCAGGTCAGAGTCAGGTCAGGGTCAGGTAACGTCACGTCTCGTCACGTCAGGACATGTCATGTCATGTCACGTCA